>JAQZBX010023516.1:0-30778 GCA_029593785.1 Cabassous unicinctus | reverse complement strand
AATGGACTAGAGTAGCCTTACAGTTGTTCTACTGTAGACTTGTTGTGAACCTAACAATGGAGGAAATTTTACCATGGATGTGGAGGCAGTGGCTACTGGAGATTCTGAGTGGAGGAAGAGGGAAAAATAGGTGTAATTTAGGGACATTTTCAGGACTTGGGAATTATCCTGAATGACGTTGCAATGACAGATACAGGGCATTATATATCTTATAACTTGCAAAAATGTGTGGCAGAGAGTGTAAACTGCAATGTAAACCATAATTATTGCTTAGTGGCAATGCTCCAAGATGTGCTCACAGTTGTGGCAAATGTACCACACTAATGAAGGATGTTGTTGATGTGGGAAAATGTGAGACGGCTAGGGAGAATATTGGAATCCCCTATATTTTTTGTGTAACATTTATGTAATCTAAGTTTAAAAAAAATTTTTTTTAAAGTATATATTTAAAAAACTTGGTTATAATAATCACATTTTATCAAAGTATGTGCATATGCTTATGTGGGAACATGAGACCAAAATATTTGACAAATGGAATTATTCCTGAAGAAAATCAGGGCTGTATAAAACCAATGAAATAAAATGTGTTTTAACCTATTTTGTTACACAATTACATGAATTTGAATGTTAGGCAGAAAGACAAAAATGCCATAGATTTTTGTAGATATTATCAGATAAGATTTATTGCTATGCACTAAATATTGTTCCATTTGGTAGGAATATACATTTGTCACAAACCCCAAATTATTGTTTACTACATATTGATAAGGTGTCATTTAACAATGGCTCTTTGCTCTCCTACCAAATTGGGGTGATGACAATGGTGCTGGAAAAAATTTTTGATACATGACTAAGTAAATAGACTAACAAAAATCATGTGGGTTTGTGGCTGAAAATAAGCCAAATAGGTGAAAATTATCAACTTTTTTTTTAAAAAAGCTATCAGCATTTTTAAACTGTTACACTTATTCTAATAGTTTATAATGTTTGTTGAAGTTTCCTGAAGACTATTTTTGATGAATCCTATGGTATTTTTGAATAGAATACATTTGCATTGCTATTTTGGTATATCCATTAAAGAACTAGAAGAAGTAAAGATGCCATATAAAAATTAAAAATTATTTTTTAATTAAATATTCCAGTTTTCACATTTCTAAACAAATATGGCATACTAGGGAAATTTAGGAATTTCTGTTTGTTTATGTAAAATGGAGAGAAGGCCAGTGCACCTTTATATGTTTATATGCAAGTTTAAATTTTAGCTCTAAAACATTGGTGTTGTCTGATCTTGGATAAGATTTAACTCCTTTGTTTACTCCTCTGTTAAATGGTTCAACTTTTGGAAGAAGGAAGTTTGAGTGCACTCTGTGTAACCAATTCTCCCCCAATTTTATGTGTGTGTGCATGTGCGTGTCTTTGTTGTGTTTGTGTGATTGTCCACCTACTAGTTCTTCCATATTCTTTTACCAATCTGACAATCATATTTTATAACTAATCAATCCAGAGCAGGAAGGTATCAATTGATTATATATGAAGTTAATAGAGATTCAAAATAATATTTAGGGCATATAATCAGACACACACATATTTTTCCAAAGTCAATAATGAATATATCTCTTCATATAAGCTTCTTTGAAAATACCTTATGTTTTTCACCCACATCTCCTGTAGTTATTTGCACAATGAACCTGCCTATAATGCCATTACATATTCTTTAAGTAAGATTCTACTTGAAAATTCATATTCACTGACCAAATATTTCTCTCTTAAAAATTCTTCTCATTGCTTCTTTGGTCTCTGTTTCTCACATTATATATATCAGAAAATTTAGTGTTGGCAACAACAGAGTATAAACATGGATAGGATTTTGGCTATATCCTGTGGGTAGCTAGAACTGGTTCCAAGATAAATAAATATCATGGTTCCATAGAGGAGAGTCACACTGTCAGGTGGGAGGCACATGTGGAGAAAGCTTTATATCTGCCCTTGCAGAGGTAACTTCAGGACAATGAGAAGGATACCAAGGTAGGAACTATCCACTATCAGAAAAGTGGTCATGGATGTCACCCCAGAGAGGACAATAAATAAAACATCACTGCACTGGGTATCAGAACAGGAGAGTTTAAACAGCAATGGGATATCACAAAAATAATGGCTAATGACGTTGGGCCCACCACTTAGGTGGGTGAGGGAGTTGGCACAACCTAGTAGGTAGGAAGCAGTCACAAGTTGGATACAGAACATAGGAGTCATGAGACCTGTATAGTGCAGTGGGCAGCAGACAGCAATGTACCGATCATAAGCCATGGCAGCCAGGAGGAAGCCCTCACTTGTCAGGAACATGTTAGTGAAGGAATACTGAAGGAGGGACCCCTGGTAGGAGATGGCTTTCTGTCCTGCTAAGAAGATCACCATCATTTTTAGAATAAAGACTGAAGAATAGCAGAAATCCAAGAAAGCCAACAGACTAAGGAAAAAGTACTTGGGGGAATGGAGCGAGGAGCTAGCCAAAATTATCATGATAATGCAAACATTGCCCACCATAGTGATGAGAAAGAGCAGTAGAAACAGCACAAAAAGGACTATACTCAGTTCAGGGTTTTCAGTCAGTCCCAGGAGGATGAATTTTGTTATCACAGTGAAATTTCTGTCAGCCATTTATATGGTTCCCCTATAAGAAATCTACAGGGAAAAAAGGGGAAAAGTACAAATTGTATGTATGAATTCAATCTACCAGCATCTTTAGAGTGCTGCATAGTTTTTAATTGTTTTAAATAACAATATACAGTAACTAAATTCACACAATTTTCAATCCCTTGGATTGTCCTAACAGGAATGTTTGTTTAGTAGAGCTAGTTCAGGGGCTGGATTTTACATAACAGTATATTTCAGATTCCAGAAAAAATTTCAGGGACCTCATAATTTAGGGAAGAGCTGATCATGTCAGAGAACTCTATATTTAACGGGTAATTTTTTTGAGACCTCTGAAAAATTATTCTGTATAATATGCTGTAAATTTAGATAACTAATAAAAATGACATCTTTATTAAACAATAATATAAAAGACAAACTATTTATTTATATATTATTTCACTCAATAAAACATAGACTATTCATTAAGAAAGTAAATGAGACTCGTGGAGCTTGGAAAAGAGAAAAGAAAAAAAAAAGCAAAGATTTCAATCATTAAGTTACTAATTTGTCAAAACTCACTTATTCCAGGAAATCACTCTTTGCAATTACAGTTGATATGATCATTTCATCCTATGGTTTCCTATAGCATTTCTTATTCAAAGGCTTGGATTTGTTCATATCAGATTTTTTTCATAGGGTCTTGATTTCTTTGATATCAAATCAGAAACCTTTCTCAATATATTTTAATTCCTTGTGGTCAAAAGCTTCAAATCTAATATCATGCCTCCTGAAGAGTCAATCATGTTTGAATTGACCTTTTGGCATTTCATCCAGGAAAAGTTAATTCATTAATTTTATATTAGGCTTTATTAGATAACCCGCAATACTAGAAAAATAATATTTGTATGTATATTTGGGAAACGCTTTGTTTAAGTAATGTTTAAGAAAGATGTTTTTCATGACTTTTTGGATCACAAAATAAGCTTCTCAGCTTTCTGAGTTTCAGAAAAGAGTAAGCAATATACATCATTTTCCAAATTAATTTGACAACTGAATCTGGTTTCACTGAATATTTATGAATATAGTGTTCCACAATCCATAATTTAGGAATAATATTTCCCCAGTATTGAATAAAGAGTCAGAAAAACATGAGCTAGGTTTTCTACATCTTATTACAATGTAAGGTAAGCTAGTTATTAAAATTAAAATTCTATAAACAGGGCTGCAGGATAGCTTTAATTATGTCCATTTTACTAAAACAAGAAGTTAAAAAGAATGATGATTCACTTTCTACCATATTGAGCTGTGATTTCTTAATAGTTTCATCTATAAACCTTCCTCAATGGTTAATTGTAAGAATTAAATAAGAAAATATATGAAAACTGTGCGACACATCACAGGTACCCTCCAAATGTTAATTGCCTAATCTAAGTAAAAGAAATAAAGAAAATGGAGAATGGATCATCTTTTCACATATCCAGCAAATGTTTTTTTGACTAAGCTGTGTGTATCTGTGTGTGCTTTCTCTTTTTTAGTTTAGTTTTCTTTAGTTTGCCTTGCTTTGATTGGTTTTTGGTTTTTAACAAACCAGTGTGTTACTTTGATGAACAATTTTTTCTTGTTTCACTGTTTTTATATTTGTTTTTTCTTTTTTATTTAATAAATACAAATTTTTGTCTGTACTGTCTTTCACCCAATTCTTTTCTTTTGCTGTGAAATCAGGGATAAAATAATCTCTGACTCTGAAAATTTTACTTCTGGAAATGGAACTCAACAAATCCTTACTCATTTCCTCAGTTTTAACCAAAGTCAACAGTTTATAATAGTCAGGTTTGGAGATTAAAATATTTCTTTAAAGATGTTCTTTTTAAAATTTATTTAAGTAGAAAATATGAAGCATTTAATACAGCTACCTTAGGAAAATAAGGTAAAAAGCTATAAATTATTTCAAGACAGCGATTTAATTTTGGCAACAGACTAATTCTATTAGTCAAATCCATTTGAAGCAGATGATATTTTTTCATATTCTTTTCACAGCATATATTAAGAGTTGCTCTTTTAATACCATAGAAAGCATTTATAATCCCTTTGTTATTACATGTAACCATGACACCTACCTGGTGTTGAAATGAAGCCTTGGCTCTTTTCTCTTATGCTTCCTGATGTGTTTACATTTGTCCCAGGTCCTTTGGAGAATGGAATCCCCAATGATCTTGTGAACACTGAAGTTCAGTTCCATCATTTCTGATCATCAAAACAACTAAATATAAGCCTGGGGGAAGTAGGGCCCAATAATATCTATCCAAAGTGTGGCAATTTTTGTAATTGCTTTTTCTCAATTTTAGAGAAGAATTGTCACAGATTTTCTTTTCTCATCTATATGATATTCCACATGGAAAACCTGCCACATTAAAAGTTATAATAGTTCAAATTTTAAAAATATAATAGTTCATAATAATAATTTATTTTAATGTGAACAAGCCTATGTTCCATTTGTGGGTGATCATATGCTTCTATAAATCCATTATAATAAGTAATATTTGGGAAACATATATATGTTTCAAAGTTAGAAACCCCCAAAGAGGTAGAATAAATAATTATATAGAAATCAGATCCATGCATGTATTTTCATATATGACACATGCTTGGGTAATTTAGTCAATTAAGAAACTAAGATAAATACAAGGATCAATATTTGCTCATGGCATTGACTGAACACAGAAGGTAATATTTGTAAATATTTAGAAGGCAGATACTTGGAGGCTGGAATGAAAATATAAAAAGAGGTAAATACAGGGTGAAATGGTGTGTCAACTCAAAAAAAAATTAAAATTAAGTTAATTAAATAAGTACATTAATAAATCAACTAATAAGAATAAATATAAGGCACTAAGATAATTCAAATACAACCAACAGAACAAACACAAACTACATAAGAACTCAATGAAAATTTTCAGTACTTTTAAATGAGGCAATAGTGAGAATGGACTAACACAGCAGGGAATATTGTAAATATTTGAATAAATATAACATTTCTTTCTCTCTGAAGTAACAATTTCTGTTTATTAAATTCCTAATTCCTTCTAGATACTTTAAAAATATTATTTCTAGTCAATATACAATTATATTTAGTTAAATATTCTTATTTATATTTTTCATTTTATAAGTTGCCCAGAATAATTAAAGAAACTGCCCAAATTCACACTGTAGGAAGTGGTAGAACAATAATTTCAAAGCAAAAGATATAAGAAAACTGTGCCTTTTTACTATTTATTCCGTGGGTCTTCTTAGTATTTATAAACTAAAGAGTGAACATAATGATGATGGAATTTAGCTATCTGCATGAAGTATAGTTGAAAAGACTAGAAATATCCAGTTGGAAAATAGTGGACTCAGTACGGTGTTATAGGAAAAAACTGAATATTTAAGTACTGTAAGAATGCAAAGTGAGAAGATATGAATTCTAAGATTTCATATGACATATCTTATGAAAAATAAAAACTATAAGAAGAGTGGCATTTATTGCTTACATTGAGAAAAATATGATTATTTAATTGATAAAAACTAGAAAGTACTGATTTGGGAAGGGAGTTTAGACAACCATCAGGGCATTTTTAGCATGCATTCTATATCATATTAGGTTTTGGTGGGATGGCTATATAATCCTTAGATGTCCATGATACTGGGATTTAGAATTTGGCTACAAGCCACATTTGACCAAGAACAACTGAAAGTTGACCTCAAAGCTGGGATCAATGTAATCAGTATGCACTCATACACAGAACCAAACTTGAAATATTAGAACATAAATTCATGGTGTTGGTCTTTGGGTGTCTTAGGTAACAAACATAATCACAATGAAAATGTAGCCATGGCCAGTCCAAACAGGGCCAGCAATTTCTTTTCCTGACCATTGACCAATTTCCAATTAGCAAAGTCCAAGACTACACAAATGAAAATTAAAATATATGCAATTTAAGCAAGATGAATATCTGCTAAATCTTGATTTCTCCTTGTGTTAATGTTGAATAATAATCAGTTTTATGTATAGAATGAAAAGACTGGAACTACAATTGCCTATTCTAAGATTATTTTCCTGATATTTTCATGGCAATCAGTGGGGTAGCATCAGATATTTCATTTGCAAAGCCGTCATTTGTTTCCTACTGACTAAGGATAAATGTCATTTAGGAACACTTGGAATCTGCTTAACTCAGTTTCACTCACTTTCAGATTAAGGTTGTAATATATCTATATCTTTTATCTATCTATAACAAATAAGGATATATAATTAAATTTCCGATATTCCATCCTACAAATTTGCCCTCCTATTTCCTTCAGAATTCTAAGAGAGAGATCATTTTTCCCCATTGAAGCACCCAGTTCCTCTTTATAATATAATATTGTAACTATATGTTAATGTAAATTGAAGGAAGTTACTGCTATTAGACAAAAAAAAAGTCATTTTTTTCGTAAAGTATCCCACACACGTACAAATAGCGTTATTTTATCTCCTTTTGGGAGTATAGCCTTTTCTTTTATAACATGTATATTGTAACAGAATTTCTAAATGCTTCAATATATATTTCTGAGCCTCAATTATCTTGCCCATATAATATCCCTTGTCTTTCATAGTTTAGAATATAGGATATTGAAAGTACTTGAAAATTGTGAAGGATTATAAAAAAATAAAGTTTAACTAACATTTTATTTATTTTATTTTAAAATTTTTAAAATTAAACCTCAGCTTTCGATTCTCTAAACTCATTCTATTCTCTGGTGACTTATATTGTAGTTATTAACTCCATGGGTTTACTCATTTTCTTCAGTTCATAAAAGCAAAATCATACAATATTTATCCTTTTTTGTCTGGTTTGCTTAACTC
Organism: Cabassous unicinctus; assembly: GCA_029593785.1. Classification (NCBI taxonomy): domain Eukaryota; kingdom Metazoa; phylum Chordata; class Mammalia; order Cingulata; family Chlamyphoridae; genus Cabassous; species Cabassous unicinctus. Next base: position 23,259 of record JAQZBX010023516.1, on the reverse strand, counting down.
AACATAATGTCTTCTAGATTCATCCAAATTGGCATATACTTCTTGACTTCATGACTTCTTAAAGCAGAATAATATTCCGTAGTGTGTATGTACCACAGTTTGTTTATCCATTCTTCAGTTTATGGATGCCTGGGTTGTTACCATCTTTTGGCAATTGTGAATAATGCTGCTGTGAATATCAGGATGAATGTCTGTTAGTGTTCCTGCTCTCAGTTCTTTGGGTATATACCTAGTTGTGGAATTGGCAAATGACATGGTGGGACTTTTTCTAACATCCTTAGGAACTGCTTAACAGACTTCCACAACAGCTGTACATTCCCACCAACAGTGAATTTGTGTTCCTATCTCTCCACACTTGTAGTTTTCTGTTTAATAGTGGCCATTTTAATAGGTGTGAAATGTTATCTCATTGTAGCTCTGATTTGCATTTCCCTAATAGCCAGTGATGTTGAACATTTTTTCATGTGTCTTTTTGTCATTTGTATTTCTTCTTTGGACAAATGTTTATTCAAGTCTTTTGCCCATTTTTTAATCTGGTCATTCATCTTTTTATTGTTGAGCTGTAGGATCTCTTTATATATCACAGATATTAAAAAGTTGCCAGATGTGTGATTTCCAAATATTTTCTTCCATTGAGTAGGCTGTTTTTTTTTTTCTTTCTTCACAAAGTCCTTTGAGGTGCCAAGGTGTTCAATTTTGAGGAGGTCCTATTGGTCCATTTTTTTCTTTCATTACTCATGCTTTGGGTGTAAGCTTTGAGACCCCCCACCTACCACAAGATCTTGGACATTTTTCTACATTATCTTCTAGAAGTTTTATGGTCCTGGTTTTTATATTTAGGTCTTTGATCCATTTTGAGTTGATGTTTGTATAAAGTGTGAGATGGGGGTCCCCTTTCATTCTTTTGGTTATGGATATCCAGTTCTCCCAACACCATTTCTGTCTCAGTCAAGCGGATTTGGTAGGCTTATCAAAAATCAGTTGATTGTAGAGGTGAATGGAATTGAATTGAAAGTTCTATTTCTGAACTTTCAATTCAATTCCATTGATCAATGTGTCTGTTGTTATGGCAATAATATGCTTTTTTTGACCACCGTATCTTTGTTATGCATTTCAAGTTAAGGAAACATGAATCCTGCAACTTCATTCTCCTTTTTAGGATGTTTTGGACTATTCAGGGTCCTTTCCCTCCAGAATAAATTTGTTAATTCACTTTTCTATTTATGAAAAGTAAGCTATTGGAATCCGGTTTGGGATTTCACTGAATCTGTAAATCAATTCAGGTAGAATTAATAACTGTATTTAATCTTCCAATCCATGAACATGGAATGTCCTTTCATTGGTTTAGGTATTTTTTATTTCTTTTTGCAGTGTTATGTAGTTTTCTGAATGTTTTGCTTACCTGGATAAATTAATACATAGAAATTTGAGTCATTTTGTTGCTATTGTAAATGGATTTCTGTTCTTGATTTCCTCCTCAGATTGTTCATTACTAGTGTATAGAAACATCACTATCTTTACAATTTGATTTTTTGTGTTGATATTGCATGACATTTATCTAGCTAATTGCCCTATCTAGAACTTCTAGTACCCTGTTGAATAACGGTGGTGACAGTAGGAATCCTTGTCTTATTCCTGATCTTAGAGGGAAAACTTTCAATCTTTCCCCTTTGAGTATGATGTTGGCTGTGGGTTCTTCATATATTTCCTTTATTATGTTGAGGAACTTTACATCTGTTCCTATCTTGCACATCGTTTTTATCAAGAAAGGATCCTAGATTTTTTTCAAATGAGATGATAATGTTTTTTTTTTCCCTTTGATTTGTTAATGTGGCATATTATGTTGATTGATTTTGTTGTGCTGAACCACCATTGCATATCAGGAAAAGAAAACACTTGATTGTTATGCATAATTCTTTTAATATGCTATTGGATTTGATTGACCAGTAATTGTGAAGGATTATATAAAATTAAGCTTATATATTATTATTTTATTTTATTATTTAATCCTGAAAATTAAAATTTCACCCAAATGAATTTACATGAATGTTTCATATAAATAAATGTCACATACATCATATAGGGCTCCCATACATCACCCCACCACAAATACTTTGCATTTTTGTGAATGATTTGTAACAAATAATGTAAGAACATTGTCACAGTGTTAATACTAGCTACAGTCTGTATCTTACATTTTGTGTATTTTCCCCCAACCAAACTTATTATTTTTTTGTTTATAAACCAGGTAATTATCTAAAGTGTACAATCCATGGCTTTTGGTATAACCACTGAGTTTCACATTCATTACTTCAATCAATATTAGAGCATTTTCATTACTCAAAGAAAAAAATCAACAACTCAAAAAACTCACTATCAGACCCATAGGTAAGTGCTACTAAATACAAATCCAATGATGTGCTTTCACAATTTCTATTTATTTACAAACAACATTTTACCAATTCTGCACAGATTAAATCTCAGCTTTCTGTTCTCTAACCACATTCTATTCTTCGATGACTTATATTCTAGCTATTAACTCCACAAGTTTGCTCATTATATTTGGGTCTTGATATCAAAATCATACAATATTTGTCCTTTTTTGCTTGGTTTTTTTACTCAACATAACTTTCTCTAGGTTCATCCACACTCTCATAAGCTTCACAACTTCAATTATTCTTACACCTGGATAATATTCTTTCATGCATATATATTACAGTTTGTTTATCCACTCATCAGTTTATGGACACCTGGGTTGTTTCCATCTTTTGGCAATTATGAATGATGTGGTTATGAATATCAGTGTGCAGATATCTGTTCATGTCACTGCTCTCAGTTCTTTCTGGGTATATACCTAATAGGGGTATTGCCAGGTAACATGGTTGATCTATATCTAACTTCTTTGGGAACCATCAAACAGACTTCCACAGTGGCTGTACCATTGTACATTTCCACCAACAGTGAATAAGCATTCCTATCTCTCCACATCCTCTCCAAAACCTAGACTTTTCTCTTTTGCTAATGGTGGCCATTCTACTGGGTGTGATATTATATCTCATTGAAGCTTTGATTTGCATTTACCTAATAGCCAGTAATGTTGAACATTTTTTTTCATGTGTTTTTTCACCATTTGTATTTCTGCTTTAGAAAAATATCTACTCAGATAATTTTTTCTTGGTCATTTGTCTTTTTTATTGTTGAGTTGTGGGATCTCTTTATATATGATGGATATTAGTCCTGTTAGATGTGTGATTTCCACATATTTTCTCCCATTGAGTAGGCTGTCTTTTTACCCTCTTCATAAAGTTCTTTCAGGTGCAGAAGTGTTTACCTTTCAGGAAGTTCCATTTATCTATTTGTTCTTTTGTTGTTCAAGCTTTAGGTGTAAGGTTTAAGAGATGCCCACCTACTAGAAGTTCTTGTAGATGTTTCCCTATGTTATCTTCTAGGAGTTTTATGGTCCTGTTTTTCATGATTAGGTCTTTGATCCATTTTGAGTTGATTCTTATATAGAGAGTGCGATAGGCATGATTTTTCATTTTTTTGTTTATGGATATCCAGTTCTCCCAGCACAATTTTCTGTCCTAGAAAAGTGAACTTGGTAGTCTCATGATAAATCAGTTGACCTGGGGTTGTGGATGTGGCTCAAGCAATTGCTTGCCTGCCTCCCACATGGGAGATCTTGGGTTTGAGTCCTAGTCCCTCCTAAAGAAGATAAGCAAGTGCTGCAATGAGCAGACACTGCAGCAAGCAGATGCCACAATGAGCAGATGCCACAACTGCCACAACAAGCAGATGCTGCAATGAACAGATGCTGCAACTGCCACAATGAGCAGACACTGCAACCGCCACAATGAGCAGATGCTACAGCCAGCAGACACTGCAAACAGCAGATGCTGCAACTTCCACAAACAGAAGATGCCACAATAAACAGACACTGCAACCGCCACAACCAGCAGATGTCATAACCACCACAACCAGCAGATGCTTCAACAAGCAGATGCCACAACCAGCAGACACTGCAACCACTTCAACCAGCAGACGGCACAACCAACAGATGCCAGAGATACTGCAACCAGCATGCGCTGCAACCAGCAGACAACACAACCAGCAGACAGCTCAATCAGGAAGAAGCGGAAGTGGCTCAAGCGGTTGGGCACTTTCTTCCTACAATGGAGGTCCCGGGTTCAGTTTCCAGTGCCTCCTAAAGAAGGGAGCCTCCTAAAGAAGGGAGCCATGTTGGGGGAATGGAGAAATTAAAAATTAAAAAAATAAGTTGATCATAGAGGTCAGGGTCTATTGCTGAACTCTCAATTCAATTTCATTGATCAATATGGTTAACTTTATGTCAATACCATACTATGCAATACCACTGTGGCTTTATAATACACTTCAAAATCAGGAAGTGTGAATCCTGCAATTTCACCCTTCTTTTTTAGAATTTTTAGATTATTTTGGACCTTTACACTCTCAAATAAATTTGCTGATTCACATTTCTATTTCTTTAAAGTAGGCTGTTGTCATTTTGATTGGTATTTCATTGAATCTATAAATCAATTTGGGTATAATTAACATATTCATGATGTTTAGTCTTTCAATTCATGAATACAGAATATCTTCCATTTGTTTACATCTTCTTTGTATTTTTCACAATATTTCATAGTTTTCTGAATACAGATCCTATATATCCTTGTATATATTAATTTTTAGATATTTGAGTGTTTTTGTTGTTATTGTAAATGGAAAGGTTTCCTGATTTCCTCCTCAGCTTGCTCATTTATTGAAATGCTATTGATTTTTGCATGTTGATCTTACATCCTGCCACTTTGCTCAACTCATTTATAATCTTATAACTTTATATATATATATATATATATATATATATATATATATTCAATAGCTTTGCTGTAGATCTTCCAGGATTTTCCACATATGGGATCATGTCACCTGCAAATAGTAAGAGTTTTACTTCTTTTCCAATTTCGATGCCTTTTGTTTCTTTTTCTTGCTTAATTGCCCTACCTAAAGCTTCTAGCACAATGCTGAATAACAGTGGTGACAGTGAGTACCATTTTCTTGTTCCTTATCCACACTTAGTATGACATTGGTTTTGGAATTTTCATAAATGCCCTTTATTATTAAGAAGAACTTTACTTCTATTAACTTGCACAATGTTTTTATCAAGAAAAGATGCCAGATTTCATCAAATGCCTTTCTGAATCAATCTAGGTGATCATGTGTTTTTTTCCCTTTGATTTGTTAATGTGTTCTATTATGTTAATTGATTTTCTTATGTTGAACTACCCTTGCATTCCAGGAATAAAATCCACTTGATCATGATATATAAAGTATTTTAATATGTTGTTGGGTTTGATTTGCAAGTATTTTGTTGAGAACTTTTGCATCTATGTTCATTAGAAAGATTATTCTGTAATTTTCTTTTCTTGTAGTATCTTTATCTGGCTTTGGTTTTAGGGTGATGCTGTCCTCATAAAATGTGTTGGGTAACTTTTGCTCCTTTTCAATTTTTTTGGAAGAGTTTAGACAGGATTGGTGTTAATTCTTCATGAGAGGTTTGGTAGAATTCACCTGTGAAGCCATCTAGTCCTGGATTTTACTTTGTTGGAAGAGTTTTGATGACTGAGTTTCTCTCTTTACTTGTAATTAGTTTGTTGAGTTCCTGTACTTCTTGGAGAGTCAATGTAAGTTGTTTGTGAATTTCTAAGAATTTGTCCATTTCAACTATGTTGTCTAGTTTGTTGGCATACAGTTTCTCATAATATCCTCTTATGATCCTTTTTATTTCTGTCAGGTGAGTTGTAACTTCCCTCTTTCATTTCTGATGTTATTTATTTGCATCTTCTTTCTTTTTTTTCTGTTAGCCTTGCTAAGGGGTTGTCAATTTTATTGATTTTCTCAAAGAAAACAGCTATTGGTTTTGTTGATTTTCTATATATTTTTTGCTGTTTTTGTTCTCAATTTCATTTATTTCTGCTCTAGCCATTGCTATTTCTTTCTTTCTGCTTGCTTTGGGATTGGTTTGCTGTTCTTTTACTAGTTTCTCTAGTTATTCAATTAGATCTTTGATTTTAGTTCTTTCTTCTTTTTTGATGTAGTCATTTAAGGCTATAAATTTCCCTCTTAGCAATGCCTTCACTGTATCCCATAAGTTTTGATATGTTGTGTTTTGTTTTCATTTGTTTTGAGATAGATAGCTACTAATTTCTCTTGTAATCTCTTCTTTGACCCACTGATTGTTTAAGAGTGTGTTGTTTATCCTCAATATATTTGCAAATTTCCCCCTTTCCTGCCTATTATTGATTTCCAGCTTCATTCCACTGTGATTAGAGAAGGTGCTTTGCATAATTTCTTTTTTCTTATTAGCATACAGTTTAATGTTTTGTTTTAATATATTTTCTATTTTTTCTAAAATATACTTGATTACATAAAATGTTACATAAAAACATATAAGGGATTCCCATATGCCCCACTCCCCACACCTCCCACTTTTCCTCACATTAACAACATCTTTCATTATTGTGGTACATTCATTGCAATTGATGAACACATTGTAGAGCAATGCTACTAAGCACGGATTATAGTTTACATTGTAGTTTACTCTTTCCCACACAATTCTGTAGGTTATGGCAGCATATATAGTGGCCTGTATCTGTCATCACAATGTCATTCAGGACAACCAAGTCCTGAAAGTGCCCACATATTACAAGTCTTTTTCCCTCTCCCTACCTTCAGCACCTCCAGTGGCCATTGTTTCCACATCAATGATATAATTTCTTCCATTGCTAGAATCATAATTAGTCTATAGTAGAATGCCAGTAAGTCCACTCTAGTCCAATCTTGAGGATTCTGGGATGGTGATGCCCACTCCACCTCTAATTGAGAGGGGGCTTTGATCCCATACGGCTGATGGATAGGACTTTCTTGCTTGCAGTTGTAGACTTTCTCAGTTCCTTGATACGGTGGTTGTCCATCCTCACCTCCTTGTTAGTTGTCCTGAGTGAGTTCAATGAACTGGAGAGTAAGTGCTGCAACTCATTTTAGGCTAGGGCCCAGCTGGCAAATGGACAAATATTTAAGTCTTTTGGGTGTACACCTACCAACTCCAACACCAAGGTTTTTTTTTGGACTTTTTTTACCTCTTTGTGCAGTTCCTTCCAGATTGATGCCCTGAAGACTCCTCCTCTGAGGGTTCCCAAAACAGCTCACTCAAGCAGGATCTTGCCCCTTCTCAGCTGTTTTTTTCCAGACAGCTGGTGAGTGTCCACTTAAATCAATGCCATGTTGCTCTATCTCTCTTTATAATTTCAATCTCCTTAAATTTATTGAGATCTGTGTTGTGGTCCAACATGTAGCCTATCCTGGGGAAAGATCCATGAGCCCTTGAGAAGAGTGTATAACCTGCTGATTTGGGGTGTGATATTCCATATATATATCTCAAATGCAACTCGTTTATCATATTGTTCAAGTTCTCTGTTTCCTTGTTGATCTTCTGTCTAGTTGTTCTATCTATTGATATGAGTGGCATGTTGAAGTCTCTAAGTATTATTCGCCAGAGATTACCTTATGTATTTTGGGTCACCCTGGTGAGGTGCATAGATATTTATGACTGTTAATCCTTCTTGGTGGATTATCTCTTTTATTAACATATAATGGTCTTCTGCATCTCTTATCACATTTTTGCATTTGAAGTCTGTTTTGTCTGACACCAGCAGAGCTACCCCTGGCTTCTTTTGGTTGCTATTTGCATGAAATATCTTTTTCTATACTTTTACTTTCAGACTTTTTGCATCTTTGGATCTAAGGTGAGTCTCCTGCAGAAAGCATATAGATGACTCATGTTTTCTTATCCTTTCTGTCAGCCTATGCCTTTTGATTGGTGAATGTAATCCACTAACATTCAAAGTTATTACTGTAAAGGCATTACTAACTACAGCCATTTTATCCTTTGGCTTTCATGTCATATTTTTTATCTATCTTTTTACCTTTTTGGTTAACCTTTCTGATAATCTTCACTTCTATATTCTCATCCATTCCTCTTTCTCTTCTCTTTTCTTTTCTGGATGCAAAACTCCCTGTAGTGTTTCCTGCAGAGATGGATTCTTGTGTACGAACTCTCTTAGTTTTTGTTTATCTGTGAATATTTTAAATTCACCATCGTATTTAAAGGACAGTTTTGCCAGATGAAATATTCTTGGTTGGCAGCTTTTCTCTTTCAGTACCTTAATTATGTCAAACCACTGCCTTTTGCTTAAGTGGATTCTGAAGAGAAACCTGTACTAAGTCTTATTGGACATCCGTTGTATGTGATGTTTCACTTTCCCCTCGTTGCTTTCAGAATTTTCTCTTTATCTTTGGCATTTGGCATTCTGAATACTATGTGTCTTGGGTAGATCTATTTAGATTTATTCTAATTGGAGTACACTGTGCTTCCTACACACATATATTTATGTCTTTCATGAGAGTTGGGAAATCTTCAGTCATTGTTTCCTCAAATACTCTTTCTGCCCCTTTTCTCTTTTTGTCTCTTTCTGGAACTCCCATAACATATCTGTTGGTGCATTTCCCATAACACATTTTTTCCATTCTCTTCTCTCTCTCTTTTTCTTTTATTTAATTCCAGTTTTTCTCCTCTATGTTGCTAATTCTTTCTTCCATGATTTCAGATAAGCTGTTGTGTGCCTCTATTGTATTTTTAATCTCACTTATTGTGTCTTTCATTCCAATAATCTCTGTTATTTTTCTATCCAAGATTTCAAATTTTTCTTTGTGCTCACCCAGTGTCTTCTTATGTCTTTTATTTCTTTAGCTATGTTGTTCTTCAACAACATGATTTGAATTAGAAGGTTTGTATGAACCTCATTGATTAGTAATTTCATGTCCTATGTCTCATCTGCAGCTTTGATTTGTTCCTTTGCTTGAGTCACATCTTCCTTCTTATTTGTTTGGCAAATAATTTTTTGCTGAAATCTAGGCATCTGATTTTGATGCTGAATATGCTCTGATGTTCAGTTTCCCTCTCTCACCTAGGGATTTTATTTTTAAGTAGCAGTGTGCTATCACTGTTATTTGTCTCTTGGTCCAACTTGTTTCAGATCAAATAACAGTAGTAGCACACTGTTTAACTGTTCAAACCAGGCCTAAGGACCCAGTAATTGAATGCATGCCACTTTCCAAGTGTCTTGGGGATTGGGGCAGTAAAGGCACCTGCTTGCCTTCTTTATTTACCTATTATTCTTACCTTTTCATGAACTTTTCTGGTTTGGTCAGCAGATGGTGCTCTTTGGCAGACCTCTCAGCTCAGACCCCAGGTGCTAGGGGGCAATGCCTTCAGTGTAACTCCTGGGGTGTGTGGGTGGTGCAGAAGCCATGTCCTCAGGGCTGGCCAACCCTGACAGACAAACTTTCTCAGAAACTGACATACACCCTAGCCAGCTACACCCTCCCTCCCTCAGTGTCCTCAGCATCTAGCCAAGGGAAGAAGAGAGGGTGGTTGAGAAGGCAAATTATCTTTAGCTCCCTCGAGGTTCTTAGTGCAATGTCAGGTTCCCATCTGGCCTAGAAGTGTGGGACCCCTCCAATGCAGCAGATTAAGTGTGCTGACTAAAATCTAAATTTGCTGTAGGCTGTGTCCTTTGTTCCCCTTTCTTGGAGAAGATGACCCCTGCCACCCCCTCAGTCTGCAGCCACTGCAATACACAGCTGCTGCAGTCTGCACACTGCTGATTGCTCCATAGGTGGAGGCATGGGCACCTGCTGCTGCTTTTGCAGCTGTACTCAGAGGATTTTTCAGTGAGCTGAGACTTCTTTCCTTAGTTCTCACCTTCCCCTGTTGTCCTGAGCCCCAGAGCAGCCCTCCAGAAAGAAGTGATCTCTCTGCCTTCTGAAAATAATTTTATTATGATGTGCTTATTATATTTTGCATTAAAGGGAGCTGACTGGCTCCTTCACATCCAGAGCACAGGTTTTCCTACCTAGAATACAGTTTTTATTTAATCTGTAAAGAAGATACTAGAGGATCCTTAAAGAAAAGGAATAAACTAGTCTGGTTATTAATGGCTTCCTAATTATTATTGAAATAATCCTAGACAGATGTCATAGCTTTCAAATATGAAGTAAAGTCTTTCAGAACAAGGTTCCTCTGAGTCTTAGCAACCCTTTTATATGAAGTGAAAATGAAAGTGTGGAATTCTTCCCTGTTCAATTTCATTTATATAGCAGAAACTGAGGCCAGGAGTGGAGGGTTGAGTTAGACTAACCACTATGAGTAGAAAGGGAATCTAGAACCAAATTTTGTTTCTGAGTAATTTTGAATATGTACAATTATTTTGAAGATCCTCAGACTATCATTCAACATAATTGCAAGACCATGTATCTGTCGGTTTTCATAATAACTCAAGTACCAATACAGTTTTGCTTTGAAAGTATTTTCTTTATGTCCATGCTTAATGGGAGACAGAGCTAAGATATACTTTTAAATTTTAAAATTTTATGTTTGTCTATTTTGTATGTGCCTATATGTGTGTGTGTGTGTGTGTGTGTGTGTATTTATTTCTTCCAAGATAGAAAAATTAAAATGTTTTGGATTGTCTAAAGATTACTAACTGAGATCTTAGGTCTGTTTTTAGGTTACTTTCTATAATAAACAGCCATAAGTCCTCATTCTAAGCCTCTTTCTTCCTCTGTCAAGCAGAAGGATTCAATTAAATAAACTTGAAGCTTCCTTAAGGCTCAAAGCTTTACAAAATCCATATAGATGTCATTAGGCAGAGCTTGACCTGAATACTATTTTAAAATATATATAATATGAATTTCAATGGGAACTCTTTCATTTCTATGGTCCTTTCCACAACATCCTTTACTTCTTTTTCCCTTAAACTGAAAATCATTGAGTTTAACATGGGAATCACTAGGGTACAAAACACTAACACTACCTTTTCTTGTTTTAAGTAATACTGGGAGCATGTCTGAATGTAACTAAAGCTTGTAGAGCCATAGAATAAAGTCACAACTGTCAGATGTGAGGCACTGGTAGAAAAAGTTTTGTGTCTACCTGCTGTTGAGGATAAAAACAGCAATAAAAAGTTGGGAGATGATCACAGTCAAGAAAGTTATCATGGCAATAACATCTGAGAAGATTAAAAGCAACAGTTCATTCATGGATGTATCAGAACATATAGCTTCAGTGGAGGAAGGAAGGAGATCACAGAAGAAGACATGACCTTTGGCCCACAGAAAGAGTGTCTCAAGAGACCAACTGTTTATGTCAACGAGTTGATTAAACTTCCTACACATGATCCAATGACCTGCACGTTTTAGTCATGGCCACTGTATAAAGCAAAGGTTTTAAAATGGCCCCATAACCATCATAAACCAAGGGTGCCAATCAGAAGTCCTCAGTATTAAGGAGTAACACATACACAAAATTATTGCATGATGCATGCAAAGAATGAGATGGTCTCCTTTTCAACAAAGACGTTCAGCAGCTTTATGTGTGCATAGACTGATGAATAGCAGGCATCTACAAATGACAGACAGCTAAAGAAATGGCACATGTGGAGTTTGGGAGTTATCTGCATTAGAAAGAGTATTCCCAGATTCCTCACAAGTGAAATGGCATAGATCACCAGGAACAAAAGAAGAGAACCAACTTTAGTTCAGAGTAGTCTGTGATCTGTCAGTTCCAAAAGGATAAATTCATGACCACTGCAATTTCCATCAGTTGTTTGTTTTTCTTGATATCTGCTAAGGATAAGAAGATAGAATTAAGAGAGAACACCAGTATTGCAATAGAAAGACTATTGGAATCTCTAATTAGCATTATGACTTGAGTTAGTAATTTCCCCTTTCCCATTATCTTACCTATAATATTTTAAATATTTAGCTAAAAAGACTCTAGTGTCTTCAAGTATTTTCATTTACCTATCTCATAAACAATAAAACAATGCATAAACAAAGTGTTAAGGCCTTAGTAACTTCAGAATGTATTTAAAATGCTAGTCTTAATGTGAACAAAAAGCTAAAGTAAATTCCATTCAAAAGAAATGTAAAGAAAAGAAAAATTTTAGTTTCTTAATGATTAAAACCTAAAACTGGAAATTTAACCTGTGGCCCCTATTGAAGCTCTAGTTTAATAACCTCATATTAGATTTATTATTAGCTAATATCAAGTATATAAGATATAAGAATAAACTGTACCAATGTATTTAAACCTGAGACATTCCAAGTATGCCCTCATCTTTAAGTAATACTGTTAGAGGTTCTCTATTGCAAAGTTCAGAGTGTATGATTAACAGACTGTGACATAAATAGAGGAGCCTACATGTGAGAATACATGAGAGAATGCAACCAACTATCTCCTCACAAGGACCAAGGAACCAGATGGTCATGGAGCAGAATGAGATAAGGATCTCCACTCCCTCCTGACCAAGGCTTCTTGAGCCCCTCTTGAATTCAATGAATACCCTACCTCCTAGCCCACTACCCCCTAGCCATATAAGGAAAGGAATTCTCTTTTATAGCTCCTTATTGGTCCCCAGGCTATACTCGGTCCCTATCCTCCTCCCCAAGAACTAACATTTCCCCACCTATTGATGTACTGTATAAATTCCCTTCTGCACCTTTCAGGGGTGGGCTGAAGTCTCTCTTCAGATTACTGCCATGCCAGCTGGCAGGCTGAAGTCTATTCTTCAGACTCCCTCTGTTGGGAGAGCTTCCCAATAAACTTCCTGCCTGCAATCATCAGTCTCTGCGTCCTGGTGAACGTCACCATTTTTCTCCAACACATATTCTTTTTTAAAAAATTGGAAGTGCCTAGAGACTAGTTCCTGGCATTCAAAACTTGTTGTTTTCCTTAGAAAAGAGCTACGGACATTGAATTGAATTCTGAGAAGAGTGCCCCCTGGGAATAGGGCACTCTGAATTGGAATATGAAACATGATGAACGGAAACATGTTTTCCCTTTGATATCCAATCAAAATACCTTACTGAGACTCAGAAAACAGAGGCTCTCATACTTTCTTTGAGAAAAAAGTAAAAAAATCCTAAAAGATACAGATACTTCCTTCAATACTTCCTTTTTAAAGGTTGCAACACAATTTTAGAACAGGCAATGTATTTTCTACATTTCTGCTCATCTGTTCAATTATTTCTACATCATGTCTGATAATTTAACTAATAATATTTATACAAAAATATTAAAAATATTTTAAACAATCCAGGATTCTAGGAGATTTACCTATGTGTTATAAGCAATAATGTTCTTGGTGGGCTCATCATACTTTCACTTGTGACACTATTTCTTGAGTACAGTAGACAAACATATCCTAGGAAAAGAACATCCTAGGGTAGTGGGATAATATAAAATATTTTAGTTCTACAGTATGTACAGTGTCAGGTGATTAATTCCAAGGAAATATTCATCATAGTTTTAGATTGCAATGCATCCTTTAGGAAGTAATATTCCAAATTGTATTAAGATATTGATTTTTATTATTCCAGTGAAAATTGCATAACAATTTTGATGGTAATATAGAAAAAGAGATTGCAGTTTAGGGTAATGGGGGAATTAAAAGGCCAAATTACAAATCCTTCCCACCCTTGTAATTTCAAGAGTTTATCAGATTAAAAATGGAATATCTTTCTCTATCTCATCCCTTCCTCCTACACTCCCCTTCGTCTTCCACTCTCCCATTTCTTCTCCTTAATCTCCTTTTTCTTATTTAATTTTTAAACCAATTTGTAGAATATAAGTATATAGGTTACACAAAAAAGTGAATTTCACTTACCAATAGAAGGAAAATATTTAACTTCTCACCTAATTTTGGATTCTCATGCCTGATCATTCTGTGACTTATATCTCTCTATCTCCACCCCCATCTAACCCCATCCCCACCAAAAAAAAAAAAAAGTTAAATTTTTTGGAGTTTTCCACTAATGTATAAATTAGGTAAATGATAGTATTTAAAGGGATTAAGATTGAAATAGAAACATTCCCTTTGATGCATGAGAATCAAAAGGAACAGCCTCCATGGTGTGAAAGCAAAGGCAAGATTTTAAAAATTCATTTCAGAAGATAGCTTTAGATAAAAAGTTATATATTTTCCTTTGTTCAAATGGGAATGGAGACCCTGGAGATAGCCTTCTGATTAAAAGCATATAATGAATATATTATTAAAAGTTTCCCAGTGTTTCTTGAGGGATTTAAGAACATTTCAAGTATTTAATTGGCTCCCTAAGGTTTTTAATTTCCCAAAAGTTACAATTAATAGAAGGAAAAATGGGATAATTGTGTGGGAAAATCAGAAAATATGTTCTCTAAAAACAAAACAAAATAGAATTGATTCTGACATTCAATATTTTAGCAAGGGAACCATTATAGAAGAAAATATTACTCAGATATAGTTGTTAGGAAAAAGATATCAAAGGACTTTGAAGTACTAAAGCAAGCACTCATATAAACCAAGCCCATTCCTTGAATTCCTTCGATTCAAGAAGACCATCAGAGAAGATCAAAACTACTATTTTTATAAGGCTTCTTAGAAATTAACCCAACCATACATCTCCAGAACTTACTTTCTTCCAATCTAACGTGACTGCTATTTAGTAGCAAAGTTTCACACTGTTCATTTACACATACTTCTAAATTTGAATAAATTTTATTCTTTATATTTAAAATATTTTTTTCTTCTTAAACCCAGGGTTAAAAGCTAATGGATCAGGTGGTAGGTGTAGGGATTGGGTGATACTCTGAGGTTGAGGTAGAATAAGATGATTGAATATTTTGAAGTCTTAGCATATTCTAAGAACATGTTGCATTCTTCACATTTTGATATATACAGCATTCCAAGTCTGTATATGAAGAATAGATAGAGAGGTTAAATTTCCTTGATCTATATTGTCTTTTCTCCTAAGAAATATTAGATCAAAGACAATAAAATGACAGGACTTTATAAAGGCCTATATTTTCAGGCACGCAGGTGACAAGAATTAAAACACAAATAATTACATTCAAGGAGTCAACCAGGTCAACTATCTTCTAAAGGTCTATGAAACTCCTAAAGTATATTTCTAGTAAGTGGGCTCATATACCAATCATTACATACATGAAACAGGTTCCCAGATTAATACATAATGGCTCTATTAATAATGATAACTAATATTAAATTGAAATTATTCATATATAGAGTCTTTTTAAGGCATAAATATTATAGGGCATATAGAAAAAAGTAATATTGCTTAAAGTAAATTAGGGTAGACTTTTGTAGAGCAAGAAGTCTTTGTGTGACAATATATTAATCACATCTCATGTTAATTAAAATGTTAGTGCTCAATATATTAAAGTGTTATATTTATAAGTATAATTTTGGGGGACTCAAAGTTATTGAGGAACAATAATGATACAAAAAATCTATACCCATTTTAAGTATATAATTGATGGTTTTTGATAGATAAACAATCCAGGGTAATTATTATTATAATCAAATATAGAACATTAACTCCCCAAATTCCTTTTTCCCATTTCCAAGAAATTTCTACCTACAAGTTCCAATCCCAAGGAATTGCTGATCTGCTTTCTCTTAGTATAGAATAGATATAATAGATATGCTTTCTAGAGTTTCATGAAAATAAAGTCCTACAATATGTGTTCTTTTGGTGTCTATCAAGCAGAATAATGTTTTGAGAATCATCTGCATTTTTGCATGGATCAGTAGTTTGTTCCTTTATATTGATGAGTAGTATTCCATTGTATGGATATACCACACATTGATTATCCATTCACCTGGTGTTATAGATGGAATTGTGTCTCTCATAAAGACATTTTTAACCCTAACCCTAACCTTAAATACAAATATGAGCACATTTGTATATAGGATCTTTGAAGATGTTCTTAGTTAAGGTGTGATCAAACTGAATCAAGGTGGGCCTTACCCCAATATAACTGGAGTCCTTATAAACAAGGGAAATCTGGTCAAAGAAGGATAGAAACAAATGGCAATATGACAGTGGCAGAGACTGTGTAATAGATTGCCAGAAAATCACGACCAAAATGCTACACACTTTAAAGAAATCATGTCCATGCCAGGACCTTGATTTTGGACTTCTAACCTCCCAAACTCTGAAGCAATAAATTCCTGAAACAATAAAAACCACTAGAAAATGGTTTTTGTTCCAGCAGTCTGGCAAAATAAGACACCTGGTGATGACTGTTTTGGTTGTTTCCAATATTTAGCTATTATGTTTAAAACTGCTATAACCAGTAGAGCAAAAATTTTTGTATGGGCATAACTGTTCATTTCTCCTGGGTAAATGTATAGGAAAGGAGATTTCCAACCCATAAATGTGGGATAACTTTCCGTTTGTTAGCATCTTCTCTAATTTTTCTAAATAACATTTTATTATTTTCAGTGTCTTTATGTCATTCTGAGTTCTTTAGTTGAATTCCTAAATATTGTGTTGTTTTGACAATATTTTAAATGGAGTAACTTTCTCAAATTTCATTTTGATTTAAATATATAGAAACTCACTTAATTTTTGTATATTGATTTTTTAAGTATTCCTTAGAAAATTTTTTATATAGAATCATGCACCTGACAAGAATGGCATTTTTATTTCCTCCTTTCAAATCTGGATGCCTTTAGCTTCTTTAATTTTAATCATTTATTTATTCATTTTTTTTAAATTTTTTCCTTCTTTTATTTTTATTTTTATACCTTTTACTTTTGGGCTATGTAAACCAGGAATTTACATTTTTATACATTATTGTATGTGATAGAAATCTCCAGTAAAATATTGAATGAAAAATTTTCATCAGATTTGTGAAGATTTGTTCATAATTACTTCATGTTTCCTATTTGTTTTTAAATCTTTCTCTAGTTTTCTCCTTTTAGGACTCCAAGTCCTTAGCATGCAGCTGCCTGTGTGACCTATGCTTAAGTTTAAGGTTACCAAGCCTCCCGGGGGATGGAGGGAAAGACAATGTCTTCCCCATAGAATGGGCTTAGCACCCTTGTAATTAATCAGTTGGTCATACATGTCAGGATATACTTCTGAACTTGCAGTTAACTTCCATTGGCCTATGCATCTCTCCTTATGCCAGTATCACATTGTTTTTGATTACCATAACTTTGTAATAAGCTTTAAAATTGGGAAGTGTGAGTCCTCCAACTTTGATCTTCTTGTTCAAGATGGTTTTGGCTATTCAAGGTCCCTTACCTGTCTATACAAATTTGATGATTGCCTTTGCCATTTTTTCAAAGAAGGCTGTTGGAATTTTGTTTACCCTTGCATTGAAACTCTAATCATCCAATTTAACAACTGACTTCTTAAAACATTTTTATGTCCCAAGTCTGGTACTCTTTGTTGATTGCATCTGAAGTTTTATCTTGTTTCATTGGATGTGCCATCATTTCCTTTTTCTTTGTCTTGTAAGTTTTCATTGCACACTATACATTTTTATATTTTAATGTATTAACTATAGAATTTAGTCCCTAAACTGAGTGTTTCTTAAGTTTATATCCAGGTGGTAATATGACAAAAAATTCCTTGATTGTCAAGAGCTTACAAAAAACAAGCAACCTAAGGCAAAAACTAGCCTTCAGTTTTTGAAAATTGTCTTGGTGTTGGCTGGTGCTGTCTAAGAGTTTAGCCTTCTTTCTGGGAAGATCAGTCTGAGGCAAATACGTGGTTCTTATCTGTCTTTTATGAGCATGTTACTGGTTGCACGGTTTGTAATGCCCTCTCTATTCCCTTTGAAATAGAACCCCTCCAGGTGCTCCATTGTATGTCTTGCACAGTAATCATTTGCTCCAGGCTGCTGTGAATGATTTGATTGTTTCTTACAGTTCTTTCAGTGTCTCTAAGCTGCTTCTACCTGCCAGGCAACTTTTGAATGAGGAGCCAGAGATGAGAGTTCTAGTTCATCCTTTCAGGTGGCAGCTCTGTATGCACATAAGAATTCCTCTGCCCCCTGTGGAACAGGTCCAGGGACTCCCAATGAAAGCATACCACGTCTCTTTAAGGGAATGGGGGAAGCGCTAGCAAAATTTCCATGATCTTATCCTACGAAATATAAGCTGTGTATTTTTGATTCTCAATGCACCTGTTACTGCAGCCCTCTAATGTTTTTATTCACAGCTCTGGGGAAGATGGCTCTGTAGTTCTTGCTACTTGTTCAAAGATTCTGTTGGGATACAGAACCAGGAGTGTTCTATGCCAATATCTTGGTCAACCAGAAGTCCAAGTACTCCTTTATTTCTGCATGTATATACTGTCTTGTTAGATATTGTTGTTACTTTTTCCCCAAAGTTGGTGTTCAAATTAACACTTCCATCAGTGTTTTATGAAGGTTCTAAATTCTCTACTTATTCACCAACACTTGACATTTTCCACCTTTTTAATTTTAGACTTTTTGATGTGGACACAATGATATCCTCTTGTGCATTTCCCAGATTACTAATAGAGTTAACAAACTTTGTTGTTTTTTCTTTTTATTTTTTTTTCGGGGAAATATTTTGATGTCCATTTTTAAAATACACCCTTTCAATTGTTTTGCCTATTTTTTGGGGGGGTGGGTAGATTATCTTTAATCCAAGGTAAGGCCCACCACCCATTCCTTTTTTGTTTGATAGTTTTAATTTTTTTTATTTTTTAAAAGATACTTAGATTACATAAATGTTACACAAATATTGTAGGAATTCCCATATGTACCACCTCCCACAACCTCCCACATAAACATCCTTCATTAGTGTGGCACATCACCTGCAATATATATACACATCTTGGGGCTTTGTCACTAAGCATGGGCCATAGTTAACATTGTAGACCACACTCTCTCCCACACAGTTCTGCATGTTATGTGATGAGATAAAATGGCCTATATCTGTCATTGCAATATCACTCAGGATAATTCCCAAGTCCCAAAAAAGGACCCTGTATTACAACTGCTTTTCCTTCTCCCTTCCCCCAAAGCATCCAGTGGCCATTGGCTCCACATTAATGTTGTAATTACTTCCATTGAGTGAATCACAATATGTCTATAACAGAATACCAGGAAGTCCACTCTAGTCCTTAGCTCTTGCCCCAATCCTGAAGAGTCTGAAATGGTGATGTCCACTCCACCTTCCATTTTCTATTGGATTTCCCTTCTTGATTTTAATGGTCAGTAGTGGTTCTTTATGCATTTTTGTTATGATCTTTTTGTTAGTTGTATACATAGTAATCTTTTCTCTCTGGCTTGCTTTTTAACTATTTAAGTGGATTTTTAAATGTTAACATTGTTCAATGTATAGTTTTTCTCCTTTATGGCCAGCACATTTTGCATCTTGTTTAAGAAATTTTTGCTATTAAGTAGTCTAATTTATATTTTATTTTAATTGTTCTATTTATACCTACAATTTATTTTTTACAGATAATAAGGTATATGATAGGCATTAATATCTATGCTATTTATAAATATGATATTGATCAGATACCATTTATTAATATACGGCAATATCATTTTACTACCTACTTCTATTTCTTTCTATTTTAATATTGTTTTATTATTATTTGTTCTTTGCAAAACCCATTCCCCAGAGATACTTTTGGGTTTTAGATGGGATTGCAGTGAATATATAAATAAATTTAAGTTTAACTGACTTCTTGGCCATTTAGAGCCCTCCCATCTCTGAATGTGCATATTTCATTTGGATCTTTCATATTTTTATCTTTGGAGTTTCTATCTTATTTCAAAAATTTACTTTTAATGTTCCTGATATTTTGATGACATTTAATTGTTCATTTAAAATACTATTTTCAATTTTTTGCTGTTATTTAGAAATACAATCAATATTTGTATATATATTTTATCTCGTAACCTTCCTATATTCATTTATTATCCTAAACTTTGGATGTCTACATAGAAAATTTTATCATCCGCAAATAATAACAATTTTTTCCTCACTTCAAATAAAATGTGTTTTATTTCTTTTTATTGACTTTTTGCCTTTTTTAGGACACTTGATACAATGTTGAAAGAAGTGCGGATAGGAGACATCCTGGTTTCAGTCTTGGGGTAAAATTTTCAAAAACTCACATAATGCTTGTTTTACATAGTTTGTCAATATATTTAAGAAGACTTCAGCCATTACTATAATTGTTAAATTTTATTTTGCAAGAAGCTTTAGATTACAAAAATGTACATTAAAAGTATAGAAGGATTCCCACATACCCCACCCTCATCCCCTCCAACATTTTTCCCCATGAGCAACATCTTTCATTAGTGTGGTACATTTGTTACAATTGATGAACACATATTGAAGCACTGATACTTGCCATGGTCTATAGTTTACATTATGGTTTACACTTTGCACCACTCAATTTTGTAGGTTCTGACAGAATGTATAATGACCCGTATCCATCATTGCTCTGTCATGCATGGCAATTCCAATCTCCCAAAACTGTCCCATTTTGCACCAATTCTTCTTTCTCACTCCCCTCAGAACCTCTGGTAGCCATTGCCTTTATATCAATGTTACAAGTTCTTCCATTGTTAGATAACAAGTTTACTTTAGTCCATATTTGCATTCCCCCCTTATACTTGTTCATAAAACCTATGATAGGGCAGAAGGGGGTGGTTGGGCAGTGAATGGGGGTCATTGTGGTTCAGTAAAGTGATTGGGGTCTATGGTGCTGGAATGTGAGGGGGAGTAGGATGGGGGTTTGAGTTAGACTATCCATGGAACGGGGGGTGGGGGGAGCTGGAGAAAGGAACAGGTAAACTCCCGGGAATTGTATGCCTGTGACGAAATCTACAATGGTGGGAAGTGAGCAGGTTAGTGTGCACCTGGGGCATGCTTATAAAGAATATGAAGTGTTCATCTTGTCATAGTATATCATCTCAGTGGGTGGAGACCCACACAATAAACAAAATATTAAACTTTCATTCTGGGGAGTCCTATGTTCTCAATAAGAGTGGCAAGAAACTCTCTAAAACATAGGCAGTGCCTAATAAAAGAAAACAGACCAATATGTCAGGCCCTCAACATTATTGCATGTAACTATGAACCTTATTCTTCAAAAATTGAAACTTAGTGGTTACTATAGTTTCCAAGGAGAGGGGGAAGAATGAATAGAATATTATTACTTTTTTATCTTGAACATGTTACGTTATGCTATGAAAATTTACTTCCTCTTAGCTTATGTGTTTTTGCAATAAATATTGAAAATTACAGTGATTTATTTTCAAATATTAACCATTCTTATGTTTCTAGAGTATGTCCCCTTGGTCATGATATCCTATTTTTATATTACTGTCTAGAGGTCTTTGCCCCTGACTTGTTTTCCTGGGCATAACATTAGTGAGCCTCACCTAAGTTGTGTATATCAACTTTATCTTTTTAATACTGTGTATACTTCCATTTTATGAATATATCAAAATTTATTTATTCATTATCTTAACAATTAACAAATTTGTTGTTCTGAGTTTATGAATAAAAATGCTATGAGCATTTTGTTCATGTATTTTAATGGATTTATGCACTCATATCTAAATGAAAGTCCTGGTTTATAATTTAAGCATATGTTTAGCTTACTGCCAAACCATTCTGTAATGTAGTTGTAGCATTTTCCTAAACCTGTTAGCAACATATGAGTTTTGACATTGAAAAAAATGTATATGCTGTAGCAGTTTGGCAGTTTGATATAGTTATTAATTCCAAAAATAGATATTGGATTATGCTTGTAAACTGGTCTGTTCATCTGGGCATGATTAAGTTATGATTAGGGCATTGACTGGGGCACGTCAATAGGGTATTGTGCTCAGTCCCTTGGTGGGTGGGGTCTCAAAGATAAAAGATATGACAAAGGACAGAGTTGGAGTGTTTTGATGTTGGAGTTCTTATGCTGAGATTTAATGCTGGAGCCCCAGGAAGTGAAAACGCAGAGGAGCTTGGTATGAGGAAAGAGAAAAGGCCCCAGGAAGAGAAACAAATTGTTTGCCTCATAGTCTACAGCTGGGCTTGTGAAGAGAGGCAAAGCCTAGAGAGCCTCAGAGTCTACAGCTGACCTTGTGGAGATAGCAGAGAAGCTGAACCTGGAGACAAGCAAGCCCTGGGAAGAGAGGAACCTAGGAAGCCTGAACCCTCACAGATATCAGCAGCCATCTTGCTCCAACACATGGCAGTAGACTTTGGTGAGGGAAGTAACTCATGCTTTATGGCCTGGTAACGGTGGAATTCTACCCCAAATAAATACCCTTCATGAAAGCCAACCAATTTATGATATTTTGCATCAGCACCCCTGTGGCTGACTAAGACATATGCCTATGCTATTTTGACGGCCTTCAATGAAAACCACCTCTTTTAACTTTGTGCATGTTTAACCATCACATTAATCTTTTACCAATTGAATTTTATTGGTTCTGGATATGAGTAGTTTGCCAAATATACATATTATATGAATTTCCTTCCATATTCAGTGGCTAGCCTTTTTATTTTTTTATGGTATATTTTCATGGTCAGAATTGTTCAATTTTAACAAAGACCGGTTCTTCTGTTAATCTTATATTTAGCATTTGTATGTTCTAATGAGCAAATCTTTTCCAACCCAAGCTCATGAAGACCTTGAAGTGTCTTATGTTTATTCTCAGAACTTCATTATTTTATCCTTCATATTTATGTTTATGATACATCTTCAATCAATCTTTTGCATGGTGTGAGTTAAAAGTAAGAGTTCATATGATTTTTCCATATGTATATACATTTACTCCAGCACCATTTATTGAATGAAACATCTTTTCCTTCTGATTATCAGTAACTCCAATGTATAACAAGTAGTTTTATATGTGTGGATGTACTGTTGGGCTTCTCATTCTTTTGCATGTGTTAATTTGTCTGTCCATGAACTGTCATATTGTCTTAATTACTGTAGCAGAATATTGAGTCCTGAAATTTGGTAGAATAAGTCATTGAAGTTTGTTCCCATGCTTCAAATTATCTTGGCTTTCTTAGGTCATTGAATATACAAATAAATTATAAAGTCATTTTGACATTTTCTTCACACTCATACAAACCTACACACAAACACACATATCCATGTATGCAAAGAATGATATAAATCTTATTTAGAGTTTCATTGATTTTATTGATCAAATTGTAGAGAATTTATATTTTATGACATTATACCTGTCAACTCATGTATTTATTTATTTTATTTTTTTATTTTATTTTTTGTAAAATATGTTTTATTGTTTTTTAAAAGGGT
>JAQZBX010023515.1:0-30787 GCA_029593785.1 Cabassous unicinctus | reverse complement strand
TTTATATTTAATGGAAAATATTATATTATTTTCATTCCATGTCATTTTAATATTGTTGTCATATAGGTTTACATGTTTTGCTATAAATCTAACACTGTTATTAATTGTGCCTTAAATTAAATGTCTTAAAAGAATGAAAAAAGAAATAGAAAAATCCTCAATATTTTTCCAAATAATTACCAATTCCATTGTATTCATGTTTTACTAGATCTGACATTGCATTTTGTATCATTCCATTCTGTCTTAAGATTATCAACATTTCTTGTAGGGAGGTTCACCTAGACACAGATATTCTTAGTTTTTTAGTCTGAACAAAATTTTTAAATCACCTCTGATATTAAGAATATTATTGCTCCATAAATATTTCTATGTTAATGGTTTTCTTTTTGAGGTACTTTAAACATTTCTTTCCATTGTCTTCTTTTGGTCATTGTTTCTCATAAGAACTGAGTAAAGGTTTTAGTCTTTGTGACCCTGTTTTTAATGTACTATTTTTTTGAATGCTGTATTTATTTAATCATTTTTTATGATGTTCCCCTGTGTGATTTTCTTGGTGCTTATACTGTTTCAGATAATTTAAACTTCCTGTGCCTTGAATTTATAATTTCATAAAAGTTGGAAACTTTATGCCATTATTTCTTCTAAAAAATTGTCAACTATTGTCCATTCTGTGTGTGAAAATTTACATAATCTAGATAATGATATTGATTTACACTTTGTTAAGACATCTCATTTTCTCAAATTTTCTTCTTCTTTTTTCTCTCTTGGTCTTCAGTTGTATAATTATATTGCTCTGTCTTAAACATTAAGGGGATTTTTTACTTTTTAGGTTGAATTATCAATTCTAAAATATCCGTTCTTTTGTTTTTAATATCTCTATTACAATTTCTTTGAGTTTCATATATTTTTTTCATTTTCTTTTAAGTCTTTGAGCACATACTGAGATTCTCCAAATTTGTTTTCCCTTCATATGCAATTGTTATTTGCCTGGCTCTGTAGAGAATTTCCATATTCATGTGCAGCTTAAATCTCAAAGTCTACATTGATCTCCTGGGCATGTTTCTGAAGATCCTTACTGCACCACTCATATATCCAGGGCCTCCCCCCCAAATTCCAGCCATGTCAATGGCCCCAAATTCTGGTCTTTGTCTCCACAGATCACTGGTAATGCTTTTTGGGCTCCTGTTTTCTGTGCTGAAGTTCAGAAAGATCAGGCAGACAGAAGTGATAATAATGGCTGAGCTTATTTGTATTTTTCAGTGATCACAGTCCAGCATTGCCTGTATTTCAATATCTAAAATAATAATTTCACATATGTTTTCTTTTTTATAGGTAATTTATTATTTCATTATAAAACATCAAATCACAAACTTTTAAAAAATATTGATTGGAAAGTATACAATAGATATTAAGAACATCTGTAGAAGGATATTCCAGGGATTTCATCAAGAGACAATGCTTAGAATTGTGTGGCAATAGTGGACAATAAGAGACTTACTAGACTCTAATTAGACTGATAAGATAAATAACACAAGCCTTTTGAGAAATTACATGTGGCAGCCAGGCATATCAAGACCTCAATTTATTTTTATTAATCTATAGGTATTGGGTTAACTTTTAGTTGAAAAGCATGGTGTTTTCTATGGAATATCATGGGTTTAATTATGGGATTTATCTTTTTTTTCTTTAAGAAGTTCAAATGAAATTGATGTTAAGTTGAAGTATGTAAGAATCTGGTGATTTTATAAATGTGAAATTGTTGTTTTTGCATCATATTTAAAAGCTATTGTTTTTTTTCAATATTTTTTAGTCTTCTTTCTCTTAATATTTCCTTAATATCTTCATTCATATTATGTATCTTTAAGTTATACATTGCCTTATTTCATGTATTTTCCAATGTTTTTGTCCACACTAACCAATGAAAAGTCAATGTATGTGACTTAAAGTTTATATATGTTTATTTTTCATCTAGCCACGGTGTACAATGATATTAATTCAAGTTTATGTAGATAATTGATTATGCTTTTCATTTTGGCAAATTTAGAAACATAGTTTTTGCCTCTCAAGTTTTATAAACTTTGACACTGCTTTAATAGAGCTTTTATACTTATAGGAATTCTTCCACAAATAGAATATGTATAGTACAATTGAAGTATGAATTAGGATTGCCATTTTCTCAGTCTGAGTGCCATACTTCTGAACCAAAATAAAGTTTAACAAATGTTGTTTTTAATGATTGATTCCAATTATCAAGTGAAATTAGAAGTGTTGGTAGGCAATAGAGTCAGGTGTGTGTAGATCTTAGGGAGATCCTCTAAAGCACCTCCTATTATTATCATGCAGCATGAAAAAATTAACAGAAAGCTGTAATAAGTCTACACAGAAAATAATATTAAAGATTAAGACACTTTCATTATGAGAGCTTGTATTGTTCTACTAATAAAGTTTTCTCCCAACAAGTGATGCCTGTTTGTGTGTGGACAAATGGAAGAGTCATGGAAAATGTTTTAAAGAACATGGACAAATGGCCATTTGCAGAATAAAGAATAGCAGCAGTTTCTAATAGTCTTCCTTGTTTTATTCTGTATATGTTTTTTATGTCCTTCAATTTTCCCCTCTGCTTTTACCTTACCATTTTCTTATCATATTTGTTAAGATATCATTACCATACCATAGAATTCATCTGTTTAAAATGCACTGTTTGGCAATGTTTATTTATCCACAGATTTCTGCAACTGTCATCAGTATCAAGGTTTAGAACTTCCTCCTCACTCCAAAAGGAAACTTCATGACTGTGAGCAGTCACTCTTCACCTTCCCCAACTGAAACCCCTCCACCTCATCCTTTACCACCAGTCATCTAATTTCTATCCCTTGCCTATTCTGGATAGTTCAAGAAAATTTAACATTGCAATATTTTAAGACTGGTTTCTTTCACTTAGCATAATGTTTTCAAGGTTGAACATCCTAGTATGTGCTAGGATTTTATTTCTTTTATTACCATATAATATTCCATTTATGGATATTTCAAATTGTATTCACAATTCATAAGTCAATGGACATAGGAGTTTTTCCCATTTTTGGTTTAAGAAATTTACTTTGAATATTTATGTATCATTTTCTGGGTGGACTTAGGACATTACTGTTTTTGGTATGTACCCAGAAAATGAATTGCTGGATCATATTATAACTCTATGTTTAACATATTGAGTTGATGCAAAACTATTTTAAAAAGTTGCTATGTCATGTTATATCCCTATTACCTGTGAATGAGGATCTAATTTCTCCACATTCTCATTGACACTTGATATTGTTTTTTATTAAATCCATTATGGCAGGTGAGAAGTGATACCTCCTTGTGCATTTGATATTCATTTCCCTAATGAATAATGATGTTGAGAAATTTTTGATGTTCATGGTCATTTTTTCTTTTGATATTCTCTTTCAACTGTTTGCCCAATTTAATTTGGGTTATTAACATTTTATCAGGAATTGTGGTATGTCAGTGGGTTAGATAGGCAGGACTCAATTCCCTCACAAAAACAAACAAACAAACAACAACAACAAAAAAAAAAAAAAAAAAAAAAAAAAAACAGAGAAAGAGCCAAAAGCTGGCTGAGAGAACTGCTTTTGCTTTCAGCAAACAAAGACAGTGATGCACAACTCCTAGGAGTTTGATAGACAGAGAGATAGAAAACCTGAAACAACAAATGTGAATTACCAAACCCCCTTGGCAACCAGGAAGAGATCCCTTCCCCCATCCTCCAGATATTAAACTGGGGTAAAACACCTGGCTCACTGCAGCTGACTGAGAGGGTAACAGATGTCTTCCTCCCTGCAAGTTGTTACCGAGAAAAGGGAGGGCAAGTTGGGGGGCTTTATTTCAGTGAATATGGCCAGCAGAGCACACTCTGAATCACAGCTCTTGCCAAACCAGATATAGGAAAACAGAGAGAGATAAACATCCATGGAAAGGTGCAGAAACAAACACTATCTGCTGGCTATTATGGAAATTGCATGGAAAAAACTGCTGTTGGTACTTTGTACTCTAACCTCTGAGAAAAAATCAGCACCCCATTAGTGAGTCCTTGGTAAAATTTTGATGCAATTAAAGACTTAGAATAAGTCAAACCAAATACCAAAGATGAGCTGTGAGAAAAGTAGGCAAGAGAGAGGAATGGACCATAAGAGGAAATTCACCAACTCATTCAAATGCTTAGACATCAGCAAAATTTATAAGCTATACTAGGACACAGTAAGAGTTGGCCCATCCAAAAATCAAGCAAAAATCCTGAAGACAAACAGAATTTAAGACATTTAGTCAATGATAATCACATAAATCTCCTAACCAATGCAAAGAATTAAAAGAAAATATGATTAAAGAGTTAAGGGATATTAACAAGACACTGGGTGAGCATAAAGAAAAATTTGAAAGCCTGAGAAGAAAAATAATAGGCATTATGAGAACAAAAGTCATGATGGATGAGATTAAACATACATTAGAGGCACATAAGAGCAGATTTGAAATGCTTGAAGACAAAATTAGTGAATTTGAAGACAGAACATCTAAACTGAAAAATACCGGAGAACAGAAAGAGAAGAAAATGGGAAAAATGGAATGGGGTCTCAGAAATAAATGACAACACAAAATTCACAAGCATATGCATTATTGGTATTCCAGAAGAGAAGAGAATGAAAAGGGGCAGAAAAAAATTTGAGTAAATAATGACTGATAACATCCCAAACTTATAAAAGACATAAATAACAATATCCAATTGGGCCAATGCTCCACAAACAGAATAAATCCGAACAGACCTACCCTGAGACAATTACTATTCAGAATGACAAATATCAGAGATATAGATAGGATGCTGAAAGCAGCAGGAGAAAAGAAAAGCATCGTATACAAGGGAAACTCAATAAGATTAAGTGCTGACTTCTCATCAGAAACCATGAAGGAGAGAAGAAAATGGTATGATGTATTTAATGCACTGAAAGAGAAAAACTGCCAGCCAAGAATTCTGTATCCAGCAAAGCTGTACTTCAAAAGGGAGTGCTACAGTCTGAAAGGAAAAACAAGGGTGAGAGAATTGGAGAAGAGTGTAGAAATGAAGATTATTAGGAAGGGTAAATTAAATGGTAAAAGACAGACAGTAGTATGATATGTAAACAGAAAGCCAAAGGACAAAATAGATGAAGTAAGTAATGCCTTTATAGTAATAACATTGAATGTTAATGGACTGAATTCCCCAAACAAAAGACAGAGACTGATAGAACGGGTAAAAAAAAATATGAACCACATATATGTTATGTTGTCTATGAGACACTCACCTCAGATGGAAGGACACAACCAGATTAAAAGTGAAAGACAGGAAAAAGATATTCCATGCTAATAAAAACCAAAAAAGAACCGGAGTAATGATACTAATATTGAACAAAATAGATTTTAAATACAAAACTCTTATCAGGGATGAAGAAGCTCATTATATATTAATAAAGAGGGAATTACACCAAGAAGAAATAATTATAATAAATATTTATGCACCCAACCTGAGCGCCCCAAAATATATGAGACACACACTCCAAAGCTAAAGGGAGAAATAGATGTCTCTACAATAATATTTGGAGTCTTCAATACACCATGCTCTGTACTGGATAGAACATCTGGATAAAGGATAAATAAAGAAACTGAGAGCTTGAATAATATGATAAGTGAACTAGACCTAATAAATATCTATACAGCATTACATCCCAAAACAGCAGGATAAATATTCTTTTCAAGTGCTCATGGATCCTTCTCTAACATATGCCACATGATTGGATACCAGAAAAGTTTCAATAAATTTAAAAAGATTGAAATTATATGAAAAAAATTTTCTCTGATCATAATAGAATGAAGCTGGAAAACAATAATAGTCAGAAAAAAGGGAAATTCATAAATAATTGGAGATTAAACAATATACTCTTGAATAATCTGTAGATCAGAGTACAAATTTTAAAAGAATTCAGAAAATATCTTGAGATGAATGAAAATGAGAACACATATTAAAACCTATGGGACACTGCAAAGGCAGTGCTAAAGGGGAAATTTATAGCCCTCAAAGCTTACAAGATAAAAGAAGAATGAGCTAAAGTTGAAGATCTAACTGCACACCTGGAGGTACTATAATAAAAACAGCAAATTAATTACAAAGTGAAGAAGAAAAGAAATAGTAAAGATCAGGGCAGAAGTAAATTAAATTGAGAAAAAGCAAACAATAGAGAGAATCAACAAAACCAAACATTTTCTCTTTGAGAAGATCATCAAACTCTAAAAACCCTTAGCTATACTGATAAAAAACAAAAGAAAGAAGAAACAAATAAATAAAATCAGAAATGAGAGGGGTACATTACCACAGACCCAGCAGAATTAAGAAAGATACTATGAACTAATCTATGCAAAAAAACCCTATACAATTTAGATGAGATGGACAAATTCTTAGAAACACAAAAACCACCTACACTGACCCTAGAAGAAATAGAAGACCTCAACAAACCAATCACAATTGAAGGGACTGAAATAGTCATCAAAAACCTCCCAAAGTTGAAAAATCTGGCACCAGATGGCTTCACAGGTGAATTCTACCAATCATTCAAAGACAATCTAATACCAGTGTTGCTCAAGCTCTTCCAAAACATTGAACAGGAAAGGATGGTACCAAACTCATTCTATGAAGCCAACATCACCCTAATATCAAAACCAGATGGAGATACTACAAAACTAGAATATTACAGACCAATACCCCTAATGAATATAGATGCAAAAATCCTCAACCAAATACTTGCAAACAGAATCCAAAAGAACATTAAAGAAATTAAACACCAAGCATGGCAGTTTGGCATTGTTTATAAATTCCAAAAATAGATATTGGATTATGTTTGCAAACTGGTCTCTACCTGGACATGATTAAATTGTGATTGGAGCTTTGATTCGGCCATGTCAGTAGGCCAAGGGGCAGGGACTCACAGAGAAAACTACATGGCAGAGAAGAGAGCTGGATATTTGACAAAAATTTACTAAAAATGGAAGAAGGACCTAAATATAAAATTGACAACCATAAAACTCCTAGACAAAAATGTAGGAAAGCATCTTCAAGATCTTGTGGTAGGTGGTAGTTTCTTAAACCTTACAACCAAAGCACAAACAACAAAATTAAAAAAATAATTAAATGGGACCTCCTGAAAATTAAACACTTTTGCACCCCAAAGGACTTTGTCAAAAGGATGACAAGGCAGCTGACTCAATGGGAGAAAATATTTGGGAATCACATATCCCATAAGAGTTTAGTATCCATGATATATTAGGAGATCATACAATTCAACATTAAAAAGACAAACTACCTGATTTTAAAAATGGGCCAAAGTTTTGAAAAGACCTTTGCCCAATTATGAAGAACAAATGGCAAACACATGAAAAAATTTTCAACCCAATAGCAATTATGGAAATGCAAATTAAACCTACAGTAAGATATCATTTCACACCTATTAGACTGGCCACTGTTAAAAAGTTGGAAAACTGTATATGTTGTAGAGGATGTGGAGAGAAATGAATGCTTATTCACAGTTGGTGGGAATGTAGGATGGTACAGCCACTGTGAAGAACTGCTTGAAATTTCCCAAGGAAGTTGAATATAGACTTGCCATGTAACCCAGAAATACCATTACTAAGTAAATATGCAGAAGAACTAAGAGTAGTGACATGAATAGACATCTGCACAGTGATGTTCACAGCAGTGTTATCTACAATAGCCAAAAGTTGGAAAAAATCCAGGTATCCATCAACTGATGAATGGATAAACAAATTGTGATGTGTACACGGATGCAATATTTTTCAGCTGTCAGAAGAAATGATGTCATGAAGCACTTGACAACATGAATTAATATGGAGGACATTATGTTGAGTGAAGCAAGCCAGACACAGAAGGACAAATACTGTATGATTGCACTATTTTGGGCTAAATATATTGTGTAAACTCATGGAGTTACTAATTAGTATAAAGGTCACCAGAAATAGAATGAGGGTAGAGAATGGAAAGCTGATGGTTAACTTGTCCAGTATTGCTTAAAACATTTTTTGTAAATCTTTGGAAATGAATGGAAATTGTGAGAGCATATCATGCTGTTTTTGACTAGGAGAGATACTGTATGGATATGACAGTGATTGAAAGCGAAAGCCTAAGAACAT
Source organism: Cabassous unicinctus (assembly GCA_029593785.1). Classification (NCBI taxonomy): domain Eukaryota; kingdom Metazoa; phylum Chordata; class Mammalia; order Cingulata; family Chlamyphoridae; genus Cabassous; species Cabassous unicinctus. Next base: position 22,564 of record JAQZBX010023515.1, on the reverse strand, counting down.
AGGTATTACTAGAAGGAAAGCTAAAAAATGTAACTTGGGACCATATAACATACTGAAATCTCATGTAAAACATGAATATGGGTGATATTGTAAATATAAGCCTGTATACAGATAAACAAGAGAGAAAGAAACAGAATATCAGCTATGTTAAAAAAATTATCATTGAGATGTAAGAGATATTTATATATTCTATATATTACAAAAATATACACAATTTGTTTATATATTACGTATTATTTTTATATATTATATCTGTAGGTTCAATGACAGTGTATTTTAGATTGAACAGCATTTTAGAAATGACCTGCAATTTGTTCTACCATTTGATAAGGTGCTTTGTCACATTCTTGGTAATGTCATTTGACCATGAAAGTTTTATTTTAGTTTGACTCTAAAATTTCTATTTTTGTTTTGTTTCTTCCGTTTATGGTGTTATATCTAAGAATCACATGCTTAATATATTGTCATGAGATATCGCTCTTTTGACATTTTAGTATTTATAGTTGTATCCCCTATATATAGGATTATAATACATTTTCTGTTAGTTTTTACGTTTGATGAGATAACAGATACCAAATTCTTTTGCTTGCCTTTAGATATCCAGTTGTTCCAGCACCGTTTATTGAAAAGACTATTATTTTACCAATTGATTTGTCTTGGGCCCCTTGTGGAGAATAATTGTGCATATGTGTATGTGATTATTTCTGAAGTATCAATTCCCTTTAAAGGTGATATAAAGGGAACTTTATTCTCAATTTCATTATTTTAACTTATTTTTTTATTTGCTATTTATGCATTTTTAAGAGTTACAGGTAAGGATGTTAATTATATATACATTGTGCACTACTATCACCAGTATATATTACCAACATTGTTTCATCCTTCTAAATAGAGCTCTGTCCCCATTAAGCAATAATTCCCATCACCCCTTCCTGCCATTGCCTGGTAAACTCAAATCTACTTTCTCTCTCTATGAATGATCTTATTCTATATATTTCATATAAATAGAGTAATACAATAATTGTGTTTTTGTCTGTATTATTTTGCTTAGTATATTGTTTTCAAGATCCATTCATATTGATCATTTATCAAATTTCATTCCTTTTACTAAGGAAACATATTCTATTGTTTATTTATCTGTTGATGGATGTGAGTTATTTTTAACTTTTGGCTAGTGCAAATAATGTTCTATAAACTTTGATATACAAGTATATGATTCCTGTTTTCAAAGTTTGGGATGTATATCTGTGAGTGGAAGTGCCAGGTCATATGGTAATTCTTTGTTTAGCTTGTTGAGAAAATGCTGAACTGTTTTCCTCAGTAGTTACACCATTTTGCCTTACAACCAACAATGTAAAGTATTCAATTTCTCAACAGCCTCATCAAAACTTATCATTTTGTATTTTTTTAATAACAGCGATCTGAGTCATTGTCAAGGGATATCTCACAGTGATTTTGATTTGCATTTTTTAAATGGCCAATTATATTGAGCATATTTTCATGTGTTCATTGATCATTTGTGTATGTTCTTGGGAGAAATGTCTACTAAAGTCATTTGGCCATATTTTAATTTAGTACTTTATCCCACTGTTGTGGAATTGTAGGATTTTTAAAATATTTTCATTGAAGAAGTTGTGAGCTTACAAAACAATCAGGCATATTATGCAGAACTCCCATATATCACCCCTTTAACTTCACCTTGCATAGTTGTGTAAAATTTTTTCCAGATTGTGAAAAAATATTATTAAAATATTACTTCTAACTATGGCCCACAGGTTACATTTGGTGTATTTTTCCACAAAGTTCCCTATTATTAACACCATGTATAGTATTGTACATTTCTTATAGTTCAGGAGAGAATGCTCTCATATTTGTACTGTTAACCACAGTCTATCACTGACCACAGGGATCATTGTGTTACACAGTTCCATGCCTTGTACAATCCATCAAAAATGTATACTCAGTGGCTCTCAGTTTCTTCACAGACTTGTGCTATTGTCCTTTCAGACAATGTTTTCATTACTTCAAAAAGATACATATATATATATATATACACACACATATATATATTTGTGGTGTTTCTTTTATTAACCTTCTTATTTATCATTTCTGATTACCTTCATTTGAATTTGTGTTTCCATTCATTGTCATTTAATTCTAATACAGCTTTGTTTTTACCTCCTGATATTGTCAAATATATTTCAATTCTATATGTTGTGAACAAATTCTCTACTTCAATAGGAATAATGGAGCTACAAATTGCATCAACACTGAGATGTTTCCATAATTTTAATAAGAATTAGTAAAAGACTATATCTTATACAGGCAAGTAGGTGTGTGAATAGAATATTGTTGGCAAGAGTACAAATTTGCTATCATTTTGGTAAAGCTAATTGGTAGTATTTACAAATATGGAAAATCTATTTTATCAATTCCTATCAAATAATTTATTTTAGAAACATATTTCATATTTTCATACATGAACAAAAATGGCAGGTACAATAAAAATATTCAAATTATTCTTGAAACTTAAAAAGAAGGTTGTTATTGAGAACCATGTGTTACTTTATTTCACATAAAATTTACATTGAAGAAAGAGGCTGAAATTCCAGCAGACTTGATTTGCACATACTTGCCAAGTCTCACATGATTCAATCTTATTGATAATATTTTTGATTAATGATGCACATTAAAAGCCTCACAGTGAAGCCCAATACACATCCAATCTGACAACAGATGTGAAAATGTATATGCAAAGCAAGGTCTGGAGAGAAGTGTCTCCTAGATCACCCAATATATGTTTTTGTTCCTCTGGTTTTCACACAGCTCACACAGTTCTTCAGTGACTGATTCCATTTCAAAACATCACATAGTTCTCTTCACTTGGCTATCTAAGTGAGTTATCTATTAGGTCACTTTGTAATTTTCCACCAACAGTGGTATAAGCCATGATTAGGTTAGAGTTCAGATTGATTTTTTTTAAAAAGTGTTTTTAAAAAGGTCAAAGATAAACAGGAAGGTATAATGACTGGGAGGGAAACACCTACTTTGTGATCAAGAAGGAGTAGAAATTCCCTATGTGGCAGATGGCCACATAGCGGTCACAGGCCATGACAGTGAGGAACAGCAGTTCTACTGTAGTAAATGCAATGACAAGGAAGATCTGAGCTGCACATCCAGCCATGGAGTTTGCCAGGTTGTCAAGCAGGAAGATGACCCATGCCTTGGGGACTGTGACAGAAATGTAGCACATGTCTAAGACAGAAGGATTCCTAAGGAAGAAATACATGGGGGTGTCAAGTTTCCGATTGAAGGTGATCACAGTGCTACTACTGTATGTAGCAGTTTGATATTGTTTATGAATTTCAAAAATATATATTGGCTTATGTTTGTAAACTGGTCTGTTTCTCTGGGCATATTAGATTGTATTAATTTCAGAGTTGTCATTTTTACTTGATTAAATTATGATTAGGGCTTTGATTGGGACACATCAGTAGGACATTTAGTCCCCACTCACCAAGGGGGCAGGGACTCACAGAAAACCACACAGCAGTGGAAGGATGTGGAATTTTTTGATGCTGAAGCCCTGGGAAGAAAACACATAGGAGAAGGACACAGGGGAATAGAGGTGGTTCCATAGATATGGCAAGGGCCCTAAGAAGAGAGAAAGCCTGATAGTCTACAGCTGACCATGTGGAGAGAAAAGAGCAGCTGAGCCCAGAGATAAATGAGGCCCAGGAGAGATACAAGACTTATCCCAGCCTACAGGTGATATTGGAAGAAGCTGGGACCACAGAGCCTTAAGAGGAAGAAGAAGGCTGGACACTTTGCAGACTTTGGCAGTCATTTTGCTCAACATGTGGCAACAGACTTTGGTGGCGGAAGTAACTTATGCATTATGGCCTGGTACCTGTAAACTTCTACCCCAAATAAATATCCTTTATACAAGCCAAAATATTTTATTTTCAAACTAAAATGCTATTAGGTGTGCGGTGCTGTCCTGTGAGGGGTTAGGGTGGGGGTGTTACACTGTCCATGGAACTGGGGGGAGGGTGCAGATGAACTCTGGGGATTTGCAGGTATGTGGTTGAAGCTACAATGTTGGGAATGTGGTTTGTTTTGGCTAATATGGCAGGGGAGAGTTACTGGTTTAGGGTGTTAGGTGTGGGGGATGTGCAGGACTGAGTGCACCTGGGGAAAGCTTCTAGGGAATATGTGACTGTTCATCCTGTCATAGTGCACTGTATTAGTGGGTGGAGACCTACACTGTTAATGGGAAGGTGTTGGACTCCTATTCTGGGGAGTCCTGCTATGTCTCAAATAGAGGGGAGGGAGTCTCTTGAGAGCATAGGAAGTCCCTAATAGGGGAGGACAGGCCTCAATGTTGCAAATAACTATGAACCTTGGTGGTTACATTTTATTTTCAACATATATGTTTCTTTTTCTTTAAATATGATTTCTTAAGCAAATTCACATATATGCATATATATTTATATATCATTTATTTTTATTTTATTTTATTTATTTATTTATTTATTTATCCCCACCTTGCTGTTTGTGTTTCACTGTGTCCATTCGCTGTGTGTTTCCTCCGTGTCTGCTCATCTCCCCCTCGCTGCGAGGTCCTGCTGCATCAGCCCACCGTGCAGCGCGGGCCAGCCTGATCTCACAAGGAGGCCCGGGGAAGTGAACCCGGGGCCTCCCGCATGGCAAAAGGGGGCTCCATGGATCGAGCCACACCCGCTTCCTGCTGTGAGGTCCCGCTGCATCAGCCTACCACACCGCGCAGGCCGGCCAGCCCGCCCTCACAAGGAGGCCCCAGGAAGCGAACCCAGGGCCTCCCATATGGTAAATGGGAGCTCTATCCATTGAGCCACACCTGCCTTCTTTTATATATCATTTTACAAATATTGGTATGTATTGTGAAAAATTTGATTTTTACCCACAATTTAAAAAAAGGGAAAAAAACAACAACAAAGTACATTGAAAAAAAAAAAAGTGTATGTTCAAGTGATCATAGGGTGGTCTCAGTGGGTTGAGACCAACACAATAACCAAAATAATATTGAATTCCCATCCTTGGGAGTCCTGCCACATTCTCTAATAGAGTTGCAAGAATCCTACTGAGGTATATGGGCTGTGCCTAGTGAAGGAAGACAGACCAATACACCAGGCCCTTGATACTGATGCTTGTACTTATGAACATTTTTCTTCTGATATTGAAACTTAGCCTAGTATTATATATTGCCTAAGAGTTACCTCCTGAAAGCCTCTTTGTTGCTCAAATGTGTCATCTCTCTAAGCCAAACTCAGCAAATAAATGCACTACCATCCCCCCAGTTTGGGATATCACTCCCAGGGATGAGCCTCCCTGGCACAGAGGGATTATTACCAAGCATTGACATTGACCAAAAAGGGAAAATATTAAATACAAATGAGTTTTTATGGCTAAGAGATTTCAAAGTGTGGCAAGAGGTTATTCCAGAGGTTATGATTATGGACATATCAGGAGGATCTCATTGAATGGCACAATAAATGGTGCTTCAAGCAGGGGTGCTCCTGAGGGCTTTAGAGATATCTAGACACGTTAGGCAAGGCAGACAATCTCAGGAACTCAGCACCCTGTCAGTGGGCCTTACCTTGGAATGCTTCCCAATGTAACAGAGTCATTTATAATCCCCCTACACATGGCTTTTCTGTCCTTTTTATTTGAAACTATAATTTACCACTATACTCATTAAATATATGTCCCTGAGACTTAAATCTTTGGTCTGTTCATATTCCAGTTGAGCCCTGAATCTCCGCAGAGTTGCAACACCGACTCTCCAGGTCATTGGCTCACCCAGGACAACTAACGAAAGGATGATAATGGACAGCACCCACCCCAAAAACAGAGAGTATCTACAACTGCAAACAAGACTTTCATCCATCTGCCCCATGGAATCTAAGCCCCTTCTCAATCAGAAATAGAGTGGGCATCACCATCCCAAAATCCTCAAGATTTAGGAATAAACAAACATAAGGAAGGAATGCAAATTTGAAATAAAGTAGACTTATTATTATTCTAGCAATAGAAGAACTTGTACCACTAATAAAAAGGCAGTGGCCACCAAAGGTTCTGAAGGGAGGGAAAGGGAAAAATATGTGTAATGTGGGGTGTTTTGGGGACATTGGGATTGTTCTGTGTGACATTGCAATGATGGATACAGGCCATTATGCATTTTGTCAAAACCTATAAAATTGGTGGTGAAAAGTGTAAACTATCGTGTAAAATATAGACCATGGTTAGAAGCAATGCTTCACAATATATTTATCAATTGTAACAAATGTACCACACTAATGAAAGATGTTGTTGGGGAAAAGTGTAGGAGGGAGAAAGGGTGTGGTATACAGGTATCCCCCTATATTTTTGATGTAACATTTATGTAATGTAAACCTTCTTGATTTAAAAATAAAATAAAATTAAAAAAATAAAAAATTAGTACCTATAATTACTATGAACAATCTGGGCATTGGAAAGGAACTGCTTGGAACTTCCCAAGCCATCAGCAGACCCCAGTGCTCTTTGTCTGCTAAGAAAACAAATTGCTTTTCAATGTCACTGCTACAGATGCCTTGGGAAACAGCAAAGACTTTTCCAATTATCTGAAAGAGCAGATACTTTTCTTATTGTTCACGTCACATCTTTAGCTGAAATAGATGTGATACTTGAAAACAATAAAATGAGAGCATATGGTATATTAACAATACTAGGGCCACCTTATCTTTCTTAAATCCCACCACCCTCAATTGGAAACTTTAAAACCAGATTCAACAGATCAGGTCACCTTCTTTCTGTCTCACCTATCCCTGCCACTAAGGCATCTTAAATTTTAGTTGAATATGAATAAATCAGTTAAGGCAGCAATGTGGGAAGGGTTGGGTGTGGGGAAATGAGGAAGATGGGAGTTTATTGTAGAATTCTTTCTACTAGGCCTGGAGATTAGGATGATTGGGAAAAGGGGGATGTTACAGAATAAGCCATGTTTTTGGTGGTTTTTCCTGCCTTTCTCCAATTTGAAATTATTATTTTTCTAATAATACCTTTGCAAATGTAATAGGAGAAGACAAATCATAATTAAAAACCTATTAATAGCCTTGGAATAGGGGCAATTGAATAAAATCTAATTGCCAAATTCTAAAAGGTCCAGTAGGTAAAGGAAAATATCCTTTAGAGCTATGGAAAGGTTTTCCTAGATTGTGCTTGGGACAAATTAAGAAATTGTAATATATTTTCTCAGAGCCTGAGAGTCAATATGCCTTGGATGGGGAGATCCAAGATGGTAGAGTAAGGAATGACAGCCTGCGCTCCGCATCCAGAAACTGTGGGAAGGTAGGTAAGTTTAATTGGCAGAAGGGAAGCCATAGGACAGCAGGGGCAATGGGAGAGGTCAGCTAAAGGGGGAGGATCCATCTGGCCAGCAAAGAAAGAATCAGTGGAAGACATGGCAGGCAAGCTAGCTCCCAGCTTGCTCGGAGGCAACAGGAAGCCAGGGAAGTGATGTGGATGGAAGAAAAGTACTCAGCCAGCTCTGAGAATGAAGAAAGCCATTGGAGGACCAGGGGTTCATCCTGTTGCCCAGCAGGTTCTAGATGTTGGAAACTGTGGAGCAAACAGGTGTGGGAAATGGCACCCAGCCAGCTCAAAGGGAGAAAGGAGTAGTGGTGGAGGGGAGATAGAGTGGGTAGACCAGATATCAGCGGGTTCCAGGAAAAGGGAGACACTAGCTTGTTCTGAAGTGGTGCCAGGGAGAGGGGAGAGGGGAACAGATCAAGTGGGTTGTAACATCCACTTGCCATGAGAAAGGAACTGGGTCAGTGAGGGGTGGCTGAGAGGTGCCTAAACATCCAGGTGAGAGGGGAGCCTGGAGAGGCAGCCAGTGAACTGTCAGATGTCCAACTGAAGTGATGGAAAGGGAAGTGGGAAAATGCAGATGGTGAGCTGTCAGATATTCAAAAAGCCTGGAAGAGAAGGGAGCCAGGGAGCAATCCAGCTGGCTGTCAGACACCAAGCCAGCTCCTTGTGGGACAGGAATGGCAGGACAAGAAGCCTCGCAACAGGGAACTTAGACTGAGATTTAATTGTAGGGATTTTAATTAATTTATTTTTATTCTTTATTCAATTTTTCCTCTACATCCAGGTAGGTACCTTAGCTTCAGGGTATTTGATTGATTGGTGAGCACAGGCAGACTGATAATGTTGCTAGCCTAGTGGCCTGAGACAGAGGCCTATTATTTTTGTCTATTTTTCTTTGTTTCACTTTTTTATCTTTTTTTCTTTTATCTCCTTATTTTCTTTATTTCTTTTCTTTCTTTCATTTTTCCCTCTGCATTTGCTTTTCTTTCATCCCACCTTCTCTTGTTTGGTCTTCATTTTCTTTCTTCTCTTCTAATTTTTCCAGTCTTTTATTTTTATTTTTCCCTGTTTCTTTTTTTTTTTCTTCCACCTTTTCACTCCTATTCTTTTTATTTGATAGGATTTTTCACTCATTACTTATTTTTTTCCTGGTTCTTTTATGGTTCCTTTTCAAAACTTTTTTGTTTTATTATTCTCTTTCTTTTCTTCTTTCTTTCCTTTTTTATGGTCTTAATATTTTTTCTGAGAAATATAGAAAACTACAAGGATATAGAATAAGTGGCACCAAGGGTCAAAGAGGACCATTAATACAAAAGAACATGAAATAAAACCCTAGAGTAGAAAGAGAAGCTAACCAACTGAATAACCAATCAAGATAAACAGATGCCTAGACACCAGCAAAAAATTACAAGCCATACTAATAAAAGGAAGACATGGTCCACACTAATGAATAAATTAAAAATCAAAAACATGGAACAAGTAATCACAGATGTCTAAATAAATATCATGAAACAACTTAATGAAGTGAAGGAAGAGATAAAGGATATTAAGAAGACACTCAGTGAGCATATAGAAGAAATCATAAATATAATAGATTTGATGGTGATGAAAGGCACAGTGAAAGAAATTAAAAATTTGCTAGGAGCATGTAACAGCAGATTCAAAGAGGCAGAAGAAAGAAATAGTGACATCAAATATCGCTCAGATAGAAGAAGGGATAGATTAAAAAGTTAGAAAAAATTCAGCAGGAACTCAAGAAATTGAATGACAACATGAAATGCACAAGCATATGCATCATAGCCATCCTAGAGGGAGAAGAGGATAGAAAGGGGTAAGAAGGAGTGTTGGAGGAAATAATGGCCAAATATTTCTCAACTCTTATGAGGGACATGGATGTACATGTCAAGGATGCACTGCACATTACAAACAGTATAAATTCTAACATGACTACTCTAAGACACATACTTATCATATTCTTCAAATGTTGAAGACAAAGAGAGAATTCTGAAAGCAGCAAGAGAAAAGAGATCCATCTCATAGAAAGGAATGTTGTTAAGATGAAGCACTGATTTCTCATCTGGAACCATGGAGATGATAAGGCAGTGGTATGACATAGTTAAGGTGCTAAAAGAAAAAAATGTGCCAGTCAAGAATTCTGTATCCAGCAAAGTAGGCATTCAAAAATGAGAGAAAGTTCAAAATATTCACAGATAAATGGAAATTTAGAGAGTTTATCAACAAGAGTCCTACACTTCAAGAAATACTCAAGGTGTCTTTTCAGGTCACTTTCCCATTTTTTAAATGGGTTGTTTGTCTTTTATTTTTGAAGTGTAAGATTTCTTTATATATGCAGGATATTAGGCTCTTTTCAGATATACAGTCTAAAAGGTAAACCATACTGTAAACCATTGACAATGTTTAGTAGCTAAGTTATATTTATAACAATGCTACAATTCACATAAAAAAAGGTTTCAATATGGGGTGAGGAAAGGGGGAGGAGGTTGGGTATATGGGAGTCTCTAGTATTCTGTGTGTGACTTTGCTGTGACCTAAAACTTCTTTGAAAATTAAATGAAAATTTGGAAGACACTGGAGAGTGTGAGGGGGAAGGTGCCATGGTACAGACTGGACACCCAATAATGCAGGGATAAAAGGAAAAACGTCAAAAAAAATTTTTTTTAAAATTTTTTTGTTTGTTCCCATTTCTTGAATATCCCAATCCTTTAATTTTATTTTATTTTTGGTGTTTTTTTAAGTTTCTATGTATTTTGTCTTTTACATTTAAACTTATCAGTAGTATTTCATTTTCCTATTAGTTGTATTTGGCTATTATATGGGCTTCATCTTTAAGAAAGCTTTGGATCACAGAAGGGTTACAATGGGAGTGGGAGAGAATCATTGGAGGGGGGTGTCAGGGATGGGGGTTTCACGGGAGGAAGTTCACCTGAATATACATAAAAGATATATAAAATTGTTCAAATGATCAAGTTGTGGGGCATGGTAACAGTGGGTGGAGAATTACTCAATAAATGAGAGAATACTGAAATCCCAGTCTGGAGAGCTCTGCCACATTCTCCAAGGGAGCAGAAACAGTCCCCCCTAATGCAGGGGCAGTGTCTGGAAAAGGAGGATGGTCCACTGATGGGTTCTTGTTATTGATGACTAGCCTTAAGAGTCTTTGCTCTTGAAATTGAAACTTAACCTATTGTTATGGGGTGCTTAAGGGTTGCTGCCTGAGAGCTTCCTTGTTATTCAAATGTGGCCTCTCTCAAAGCCAAACTCAGCATATGAATGCATTATCTTCCTCCCAGAGTGGGACATGACTCACAGGGTTGAGCCTCCCTGGCAATGAGGGATTACTACCAAGTGTCAACTGGCAATACGACTGGAAAAAGACCTTGAATAAAAGGGGAGAAAGGAAAAGACAAATGAGTTCATATGGCTAAGAGACTTCAAAGAATGTCGGGAAGTCATCCCAGAGGTAATGCTTATGCACACCTCAGTAGGATCTCATAGAACAGCAAAGTGGATATCACTCCACACAGAGGGGATCCTAAGGGCTCTGGAGACACCCAGGTCCTATGTAAGGGGTGGCTGCTCTAGAGATTGATGCCTTATCAGTGGGCTCTACTTTGGAAACTGTGCTCCTGAGAGTGACAAAGTTGGACTCAAATAAGTCCTCCCTGCACATGGTTCATCAGTCCTTTTTATTCAAACCTATATGTGGTGCTGGAGTTTGTAGGTGTTGTTTCAGAGACTGGAGCCTTTGGCCTGCCCATGTGCCAGCTGTGCCTGGAATCTGGGTGGAGCTGCAACTCCAACTCTACAGCTCAATGGAATCACCTAAGATACCTGGAGGGGAGATCATGATGAACAACAGCCATCCCAGGGAATGGAGAGAGTCTTCAGCTGCAGGCAGGATAATCCCATCCATCTTATCCATGGGATATTAACCCCCTCTTACTTGGAGGTAGAATGGACAGTACCATCCCATACTCCTCAGGATTGGGGGAAGAGCTATGGACTAGAGTGGACTCACTGGTATTCTGTTGTAGACATATTGTGATTCAAGCAATGGAAGAAATTACTACATTGATGTGGAGCCAGTGGCCACTGGGGCAGGGAGAGGGAAAAGTAGTTGTAATACAGGGGCTTTTTCGGAACTTGGGAATTATCCTGAGTGATATTACAATGACAGATATAGGCCATTTTACATCAGCATATACCATGCAGAATTGTGTGGGAGAGAGTGTGGTCTACAATGTGAACTATGGTCCATGCTTAGTGGCAAAGCCCCAGGATGTGTATATCCATTGCAGGTGATGTGCAACACTAAAGAAAGATGTTTACGTAGGAGGTATTGGGAGATGTGGGAGGTGGGGAACATGGGAATCCCTATAATTTTTGTGTAACATTTATGTAATCTAAGCATCTTTTAAAATATTTAAAAAATACTCAAGAGAGTTCTACAGGCTGAAAGGAAAAGGAGAAAGAAGTTGGAGAAGAGTATAGAAAGGAAGATTAGTAAGGAGGCTTTAAGTGAAAGCTTGGAAAATGATTTTACATGAAACCAATAACCAAAAAACGTGCAGGATAAGCTAATATTGTTTATCAAATACAAAGTAGACTTTATATGCAAAACCATTGTAAGATATAAAGAAGAATACTATATATTAATAAAATGAGTAATCTATCAAGAAGAAAGAACAATCATAAACATTTATGCACCTATCCAGGTTGCCCTAAAATAGGAGACAAACAATGGGAAAACTAAGGAGAGAAACAGATGCTTCTACAATCATAGTGGGGGAATTTAATACACCATTATCACCATTAGATGGAACATGTCAACAGAGGGTTAATAAAAAAGAGGCCTTGAATACATTAGAGAAACTTGACTTAATAGATGTATACAGAAAATCATACCAAAATACAGGAGGATATACATTCTTCTCAAGTGCATATGGCTCATTCTACAAAATAGTCATGCTAGGTCACAGACAAGTCTCAATGAATTGAGAAAGACTGAAATTATACAATATATTTTCTCTGACCAAAATGGAATGAAGTTGGAAATTAATAAGTAGCAGAAAACCAAAATTGGTACAAATATATTTGGAAGTTAAATAATACAATCATAAGCAATCAGTGGGTCAAGTAGGAAATTACAAAAGAAAGCAGTAACTACCTTGAAACAGGAAAATGGGAGCACAACATATAAAACTTATAAGATGCAGCTAAATTGAAGAAGAGAGGGAAGTTTATAGCCCTAAATGCCTACATTAAAAAAGAAGAGCTACAATCAAAGACCTAACTGCACAGATGGAGGAACTAGAAAAAGAACAACAAACTAATCTCAAAGGAAGCAGAAATATGAGATAAAAAAGAGATTTTAAAATGAGTCAGGAGGACATTCCAGAGGTTGCTTCATGCATGTCTCAGGCAGATCTCACTAACTGCCACTGTGTACAACCCCCCAAATTAAGGTGCACCTGAGGGATCTATATCCATCCAGACACTCTAGGCAAGGCAAACACTCTCTTGAAATCAGCACCCTGTCAGTGGACCTTGTCTTGAAATATATGACATCCTATTTCCCCACAGTACCGGAGTTAGACTCATTTATAATTTCACTATACATGATTCATGTACCCCTTTTATTTGAACCTATATTTAGTCCTATACCCATTAATTATATGCCTCAAAAACATAAATCTTCAGTCTGAACATATACTGGTTGAGCCCTGAATCTCAGAAGAGTTGAGGCCAATACCTACTCTCCAGATCTCAGACTCACCCAGGACAACTAACAAAATGATGATGATGGACAACCCCCATCCCATAAAAGAGAGATTATCTACAACTGCAAACAAAACATTTCCTTCCATCTGCCCCAAAATGTCTATGCCCCTTCTTAATCTGATGCAGAACAAAGAATCACCATCCAAGAATCCTCAAGTTTAATAGATGAAAAACATAAGGGGGAAATGCAACCATAGACAAAGTAAACTCAGTTAATACTGTAGTAATGGAAGTACATGTAACATTGTTATAAAGTTAGTGGTTACCAGAGTTTCTGAGGGGAGGGGGAAAAGAAAAATAGGTGGAATATGTAGCATATTTTGAGCATAGGAATTAACTGTAAACCACAATCTAAACTTTGGTTAGTAGCAATGATTCAATATTTATTCATCAATTTTAACATCTATACTACACAATAAGATGTAGGAAAACATCTTCAGGACGTTGTGTTAAGTGGTAATTTCTTAAACATCACACCCAAAGCATGAGCAACTAATGGGAAAATAGATAAATGCGACCTTCTCAAAATTCAATACTTTTGCACCTCCAAGGATTTTGTCAAAATGGTGAAAAGGCAAACTGACTCAATGGGAGAAAATACTTGGCAATCACTTATCCAATAAGAGTTTACTATCTATAGAATATATAATATATAAAGAGATCATACAACTCAACAATAAAAAGACAAACTAACTGATTGAAAAATGGGCAAAAGACTTGAAAAAACAGTTGCCCAAAGAAGAAACATAAATGTTAAAGAAACTCATGAAAAATGTTCAACATCACTAGTGATTAGGGAAATGCAAATCAAAGTCACAATGAGATATCACTTCACAACTATTAGACTAGCCAATATTAAAAAGTCAGAAAGCTCTCAATGTTGGAGAGAATGTGGAAAGATAAGAATTCTTATTCACTGTTGCTGGGAATGTAGAATAGTGCAGCCACTGTGGAGGACTGTTTGGCAACTCCTATGGAATTTGAATATAGACTTGCCATGTGATCTGGAAATACCATTATAAGGTATATACCCAGAAGAAATGAGAGCAGAGACACGAAAAGACATCTGCCCACCAATGTTCATAGCTGTATTATTCATAATTGCCAAAAGTTAGAGACAACCCAGGTGTCAATCAACTGATGAATGGATAAATAAATTGTGGTGTATACACATGATGGAATATTATGCAGTTGTTAGAAGAAATGAAGTCATGAAGCAGCATATGACAACATGGATAAACCTGGAAGACACTATGTTGAATGAAGCAAGCCAGACACAAAAGGACAAACACTGTATGACTGCACTTTTATGAACTAAATATATAATGCAAATTCATGAAATTAATAATTAGAATATTGATCACTAGAAAATAGAATGACGGTAGAGAATGGAAAGCTGGGGGTTAATCTGTGCAGAACTGTAAAAAGATTGTTTGTAAATCTTTGGAAATAAGTAGAAACAGTGAAATCACATCATAGTATTTGTAACTAGTAAAGCTATTAAATGGGTATGACAGTGGTTGAAACAGAAAGTCTAAGGGCATGTATTTTACTTAGTTGAAAGCTAAAAATTGCTACATGGGACTTTGTAACATGGTGAAACCTCACTTAAAACATGAATATGGATGATATTGCTTATATAAGATTGCTTTTACAAAATATAAATACAAACATTCTAGAGAAAAGGAGAAAGAATAGCAGCTATGTATGGCAGGGGAAGCATAGAGAGATTGAGAGTTGAGTTTTGTTTGTTTGTTTGTTTATTATATTATTATGATTATTATTGGTACAATGAAAGTGCTCTAAAAATGATTGAAGTGATGAATGACAAATATGTGATTACAATGACTACTATTGATTGTATACTTTGGATGAATTTACCTTTATTAATATGTATTAATAAAATTGAATTGTTAAAAAATGGGTAAAAGACTTGAATAGACTTTTCTCCAAAAAGGGAATACAAATGGCCAAAATGCATGTGAAAAATATCTTCAACATCACTAGCTATTAAGGAAATGCAGATTAAATCTACAATGAGATACCATTTCATACCTTATATAATGGCCATTAAAAAAAACAAAAAAAAAAACAACAACAAAAAACCCTACAAAAATACAAGTGCTGGAGAAGATGTGGAGAAATAGGAATACTTCTCTGTTGCTGGGAATGTATAATGGTACAGCCTCTTTGGAAGACAGTTTGAAAGTACCTCAAGAAGCTGAATATAGAATTCCCTAGGATCCAGCAATCCCATTACTTGGAATATATTCAGATGAACTGAAAACAAGGACAGATACTAACATTTGCACACTGATGTTCATTTTAGCATATTCACAATTGCTAAAATATGGAACCAATTCAAGTTTCCATGAACTGATGAATGTCTAAACAAAATGTAGTACATACACAGAATGGAATAATAGTCAGGTATAAGACAAATGAAATTGGGATGCATATGACAACATGGATGAACCTTGAGGATAGTATGTTGAGTGAAATAATCAGACACAAAAGGACAAATATTTATGGTCTCACTTATATGAGCTACATGTGATGAGTAAACTCACAGAGGTAAACTCTATTCTAGAATATAGGTTACTAGTAAATAGAATGTGGCTTGAGAATGGGAGCTAATGCTCAATATATGTAGAATTTTTAATAAGGTTTATTGTAAAAGTGTGGAAGTGACCAGAGTTCAAGGTAGCACATTATAGTGAGTATAACTAATATTGATGATTTATAAATGAGATGATGGCTGAAAGGGGAATTCTTTGGATACAAATGTCAATTGAAAGGAAACTAGAGAATAACCTAGGGTATGTATGACATACTGATTTCAGTGGTGGATGAACATTGTGGTTAATAGTATAAATATACAAATGTTCTTTTATAATGTGTTAAGAGTATGGTGATACATGAGAAATTTAGAACTAATGTAACTTGTGGATGATGGCTAACAGTAATTTTGTAATATTTTTGCAGCCATGGCTATGTCTCAACATAACAGTGTTTTTCATATTATAAATACTCATTTTTTAATAAAAATAAGTATTTCTTTAAATTTAAACTGCCACCTTAAAAGTTATTTAAGTTATCATTATATATCATTCACTAATGACCACTTTCTCAGATTCTTCTTTTGCTTTCATCTTTCAGATATCAATTCAGGTCATCAATGCTGGAATGGCAATGGAGGTTAATTTTGAGTCAGATTTTAACTTATGTCAACAAAATTGTTCAAACAATTATCCTATCTATTTTCCTGAATAAAGCATTCTTCTCATAACTCACTATACAGCCTTCTTTATCTGCTTGTTTCAAGACTATATTTTATAGGATTCAAGAAAGGAGGGACTACAGAATAGAACACAGAGGTGACAATTTCCTAAATTGTGGGTGAGTTGGAGGTTGTCTTCATATACACAGCACTAGCTGAGATGACAAAGACCGTCACCACAATGATGTGAGGGACACAGGTGGAAAAGGCCTTTCCTCACTCTCCTCTGGTTGGAAACTTGAGTACAGTAGAAAATATGTGAATATAAGGCATGGTGATGAAGGCAAATCAGCCACCAGCAATCACCACCATAGAGATAAAAATTAATATTTCATTGCTTAAAGTGTCAGAGCAGGAGAGTTTCAGCAAAGAGGGGACATCACAGAAGAACTGATAGACCACATTGGACTGACAGAAGGGCAGTCAGAATGTGTTGCAGTGTGGAATCCTGAGTAAGCCAGACCACTGAGTACGGGGGCCAGAGTCATCTGGACACAGAACTGAAGGTTCATGATCGCAGGGTAGTGGAGGGCCTGGCAGATGGCCACATAGCAGTCATGGGCCATAATGGTGAGCAACAGCAGCTCTACTGTAGCAAAGAAAAACACAAGGAAGATCTGAGCTGTACATCCAACCATGGAGATCATGACAATCGTGAAGGAAGATGAAAAATGTCTTGGGAATTATAGCAGAAATGTGGCACATGTCTACGACAGAGAGATTCCTAAGAAAGAAATACATGGGGGCATGAAGGTTCCAGTCAAAGGTAGTTACTATGACAATGAGAAGATTCCCCATCAGGGTTGCCAAGTACATCAATAGCAATAGCATGGCATGTAAGACTGAGCTCCCACACATCAGAAAACCTTGTAAGAAGAAATTCAGTCACTGTAGTAGAGTTAGGCATAGTAGGAAAATTGGCCTTGGTCATGCAGAAACAGACAAACAATTCCTAAAAACACGGAGAATCAACATATAGAAGAAATTAGCTTAAGTACATTTATTGTCTCACATTAACCCAATTTTAATCTCTAGTTTGTTTTGGTTCATAGGATATAACGTAATGTTTCCTCATGTTCCTTTAATCTCCTTGGTTGTAATATTTATTTGCAGGGTAGGCGGAGCAGTAAAACATAATATTTAAGAGCTTGTCCTTATGTTTACATGTATTTCTATCACTTACTAGTTATGTAATGGATCTGTTTGACTGTAATGATTTTCCTGGAAGATTGAAAGACTTAATAGCCAATTTCTATGCACCCCTGTCTCAATAGTAATATTCCATGAATTTTATATCTATGGTTCTATGATGACCACACAAAATCTAAGCAGAGATTGAAAGGTGCTATTTATTCAGAGCCTTTCAAAATTTAATAATTATAATTCATTCCTTATAACCAGGTAGAAATTTATTTTAATCTCCACTTAAGCTATATAACTTTTGATACTGATTTCATTTGAAAATTAAATCTCCTTAAAAAATTTCTCTCTCTGAAGACCACATTTTGACTCAATATATATATATATATAAAATCTTCCCAGCAACTAATATCTATGCACTTTTTATTCTGACATCTGATTCTTCAACATATTGTTGTCATTTATAATAATTTTTTAATACTTTCTGGCTTCATTGTCTGTATTCATTGTGTTGATAACCAAGATAAAATAATCAACTAAGTGAAATATATTAACACCACCTTTTGTTTACTCATAATTTATTTTATAATTTATATTATTCATATATTATGTACTGCAATTCTCATTGAAACTCTGAAAATTGTAATGTGTGCAACATTAAAAAAAGAGTAGATTACTGAAAGCTCAAGGACTTTTTTTAATCCATGAAAATATAAGCAGAATAGTAGGCATTCAATGTCAGATTTGTCTACTCAGATAGTTCATTGCCACATGGAGCATTTCCTCTAGCACAACTGCTGATCCTACTGAGATTCCCTGTTTCCCAGCATGCCAATCCATATTCATCATTGAGGCTCAACATTCACCAGCACAGCAATATTCCAGCATTCTGAACCCTGCAGGAACCATGAGACCCCAAATTTTGGATCCACTATTAAATCATGATGATCCAGAGTTGAAACATCCCTCAATGATTTCCTACATGTCCAGTTTTAGGTGGTCCATGAGAACTGTTCAAAACTATTTCCCATATTGCTCCATATTTTAATATTCTTGACCTTCCTTGACAATATATGAAAGATTTATTTATTATGATGCATGATCTGTGTTTCAACCCATCTAAAAGAGTAAAATATATGTATTGCCCCAGTCTCTACTCAATGTCAGCAAACATTGTCTTTATTCATTTAAAATGTCCTAAATTTTTTTCCTAATACCTTTATAATTTCAATTTAAAAAAATTATTATATACATTCACTCATCTTCCCTGCTTATCTGTTTTCTTAGGGTGAGCAGAACCATGTATTTTTAAGGCCAATACACCACTCTAGTCTTCATTCTCTCTTTCACTGAAGTCAATGTTTCCTATTAAATGCCATCATAACTTTCTCGTGCTTCTCCATGTACTCCCTGAATTTACACAGATGCTTAAGTTTCTCTGTTTAAAATAAAAATCACTTGCAACTCTCGATTGGTAGATATTATCTGTGGGAAAAAATTATATATTAACAATATTGAGTTCACTAATTTAAGTGTATTGATTCTTTGGTTTTGTGCCAAATACTGTTATGTTTTCTCATAAAATCTGAACATATTCAGAACTTCACTAAGCTGGTATAGAAAGACATTGCTTAGCATTTGAGTTGTTAATGAATGTCATATTCACACACAAATCCTTCATAAAGCCCCTTTCATAATTGACCTTACCCAAACCCTTACTTAACCCCCAAGTGTAGGCTGTTTTCTTCCGATATTTGTTAAACTGTCTGCTTTCATTTTTCTCTTGCAACTGTAGAATATATATTTTCAGACTTGCTTGTGCTTGCACTCTTTGCTTCCCAATGTAACTTCACTGCAAATTCGTGCTTCCTTTTTCCCTTTTTCTCCTGACAAACTTTTTCTACTGATAATCGCTTATAGAGAACCTCTGCTAACTGCAAGGTTGCAGTGCTCATGTTAATTTCAGACTGCCTTCCTGATCTCAAGAATAAATGCTTTCCCTCTTTATGATCCTCTTTACTTCAGAATTCCTCAAATTCTTCAAAAAGTAGTTTTTATTGTTGTTCTTGTTATTTTATGTTAACTCATTTATTGAAAACTTACTGATAACATTTGTATGATAAACTTGGCTAAAAACTGCCACTTCAATATAAATAAATACTTTTTTCTGTTTAACCCAGCTTCGTGTGGAATTTGAGATCTTAAAAATAATTGCTTAAATTTTTTCTCACTAAATTCCATATCAGACTACTTGTGCCATACTACAGAAATGCAACAGGATTCCATAGTTGGAACACAGAATGAAAATCTTTTATTATTTTATAATCACCAATCTATTGTAGGTTTCTATCTTGGATTTCTGATGTGTCAACACAGCAGAGTTAAAACTGTGCAGACATCAGGAGAAGATATGTTTTACATCATGACTCTGCCATTTATTTTCTAACGTGCTATGAAAACCTTCACAAATATCTTTGAATTTCAATTTCCTTTACTATAAAATTTGTAAAAATGCCCACTTCATGGATTTAATATTTGAAAATAATTCAAATAGAGATTCTCAAATTGGCAGCTATGCTAAAGAAAAGTCAGTAAGTACTAAAAATAAAAAGGGATTACGCATGTGATTCCTTCAGCACTTGCATTTCTTCCTATTTAAATTCATATTAATATTAATTTTAAAGAAAGCATAGAAATAAAGGAATGCCAGCACTCTGTATTGCTAAAATGCTTTGTACAGACAAATAGAGATTATAAATTTGAGACTATTCTTAAACAGTATACAGGTTGCAGGAGGATAACCAGCACATTAAAGTTCTGGGAGAACTAGATTATTGCACAGGTGTACCCATCCATCAAATTGTAAAAGCAGATTATTAATTTTTGCTTTCTCTGCAGACTTGAAGAATTAGAAGGCATTTTTGGTTATTAATATATTCATTCATTTATTTATTGATTGAGATAAACTTTTAATCTTTAATTTATTTATAAAGAACTATTTTGCAAGATATTTGGGTATGAATTTTATGCAGGCATTTGTCTGGAAGATGCAGAAATGAATTATGAAAAAATGTTTACATGGTTTTAATGATATGTAATGAGAAAGCCCTGAAATTATACCTCAAGTTTAAGAGGTTTATAGACACACTTTATTTTTATGATAGGGATTCACTTACTAGTACCACCTGAACTTTTAGCAGAATGCTTGAGAAAGAAAATAATATTAGGCCAACAATTATTGAAATCATAAATTGTTTGGTAAAAATATACATAAAATGTTGCTTCTCAGCCTTTTAGCTAAGATCAAGTGTAATATCTGTTCTTAGTTTAATACCTGATATGTCTTTTTTCCGAGGACAATATATTAAATGGATTTTTGGAGCTGGGAGATGGAATAGGGGCTTGCCCTGCCCACTCCACACATCAACCTGGTATTGCAGTACTTCCAGGAATGGTGCACTCCCTCCAGAGGGGGGGGGGAATATATATATATATATATAATATTTACGTCATTTTAGGTTAATTTAAACACAACCCATCTGAACTAGATCAGTTTAAATTAGCATTCTGCGTACTGAAGCTCTGGAAGTATGCAGAGCTGCTCCTGCCCCTGCTCTATCTGCTCCTGCAACCAGCTCACTCTTTACTTCCATGAACAGCTATCAATTCTGCTAACACTGCTTGAACTGAGTTTTACTGCACTGAATAAGAAGATGAGATATACCTCATTGTGTTAGCACATTTCATAACTATATTTTTAATAATAGTCCCCTTGACAGTTTTCAAAAAATCAAGTGAGTAGTGCAGGAGATAAATGGTGATGATTCATGGAGGGAAAGGAGTTAATAACAATGAAACCTCAGAAATTAATACTGCTTTTTCTACACTGGAAAGACATGTCAGGATTTCTAGTAAAGGTCCAATGATGTTTCACCTGCAGGCAAAGATGAGTGGGCATATTTAGTAGAGCTGACTAACATCTTGATTGGAATGTTTCTATTGTAGTCAGAGTTCAGTGTTTTTTTATTTCCAAATGGAGGCCTCCTATGGCATCAGAGAAAACCCCTGGGAATACTGGCTTTGGCACCAATGGCAGCCATTGCCTACAGGTAACTTCAAAGAGATAATTGGCTCTACATGGTTAGGGAACAGAACCCATGTAAAATATGTGCACGAATGAAACTTTTATATATTAAAATGTATTAGTGTATTTGAACTTCTGAAAAAAAAAATGGTGAAGATTAAAGGGACAATCATGTAAACAGAAAGAAAATCACAGTTTCCCTAATATTCTGAGTGCTCTTATGGTGAAATGCCTGTGGATCCTCAAGACCAAATCCTGTCCAATCCTTGGACACTAAATTTTCCTGCACATTCTCAGGGTGTTCATCCCAGGAATGGAGTGATTTTCACTAGTCAGACCAAACTCCCAGTATTGCTACTTGATTAAGTGATAAAACAGTTTTTCTGAAACTGTCCAAAATATAGATGATCCTGGTGCCAAAGTCCAGCACAGTGGCCTGTGAGCTGGGTGATCATGGTCATGTTGCTTTCTCTCTTATGCCTCAGTTTCTACACCTGTTAGCACATTAACAATGGTGTCTACCCTCATGTGCCACTTGAGAGTAGGGCTAAATATAACATGGAAGCTATTTAGACTAGCACCTGTCCAAAGGGCCTATGAGGAAGCTCTATAATAACTGTCCTTCATTCTTCACAGTAATGGTATGAGTGGAAAATTCTGATCATGTTAGGAAAGTAGAAAGCCTCAACATGCCTCTTAGAGATGCTATGTACCTTTTTGCCATTAAATTCCAGGTTTATTCAATGGTGCTTAGACAACACAAACTTTATGATTTCAAACTACTCAACATACACTTGAACGCACATTTGGCACCATTAGGAGTTAGTCAATTATACTGTAGAAAACTTTATACCTTTCCTGAT
>JAQZBX010023514.1:0-30766 GCA_029593785.1 Cabassous unicinctus | reverse complement strand
ACTTTGTTTCTGAAGGTCTGGAGAGCTGAGATTTACCCTGTTATGACCCGGTTAAAGCATTAAGAAGTTCAGAGTAAGATAAAGATCAAAAGATAACCTGGTTTAGATCTCAAAAGCTGGAAAAATGATTGTGCATTTGATAAAAGATGGTCCCAGAGCACATACCAGAGAAATCTCACTCAGCAGGCGCCAGCAAATTTCAGCTCCATGAAATGCATGACATTTCAAAACAGAGATGAATGTCTTACATCATGCTAAAAAGTTCTGATGGAGCTAGAAGTTGAACCCTTCTCATTAGAATTAGCAAAAAAAAAAAAAAAGTCTAAAGGATAAAATTTATGTTAATCAACTGGGATGGGGTTTTTGTCTGGTGTTTTGCTATCTGCCCTGAAATAGTATTTGCATCGATGATGATTGAAACATTCAGCTGCACCGTGTACTTGTGCATTAGCAACTGAGGGCATGTTTCCATCAAAAGAATGCTTGCATTGATAGAAAACCAGAGGACATCTAGGTGGCTCCGAGACGGTATTTCAGACAATTTCACTGCGAGGAACATTACGTTGAAAATGTTAGGAATCTAACTCTATTGGTACACTTATTATTGTGCAGCTCACGTTGCATAAATTTGGTAGAGGAGAGGATACACGTAACAGCCTGTTTGGTAAATTCCTCTGGGGAAAACTATGAACTTGGCTGGTTAAGATATCAGAGTTTATTTTGCTAATTTTCAGTTCCAGGAATTAAAAAGTCAGCTTTTTGCTAACAAATGACTGGATTAATAAAGCCAATACTTTTTGTATTAGTCATAAGAAGTCTATGGGACAAACCCCGAACATCTCCAATGTGAATAGAGCAAATTTAAATAGCTCAAACTCTGTAATGGTTTGGTTCCAGGATGATGGGGGAGTGGGGTGGGAGGGGGAGTGGAGAGCATGTCATGTCATATAATAAAGGAGCTCTTTCTCATTTAGTCATCACAAAAAGCACTAGAATTTACACATGATCCACCACCTACAATGATTACTTTCAACTGTTGGATGACACCAAGAACAGGTGTTCGCAGAGAAACTCTGAATGTGGGGCACTCTCTCTTCTGGTTTTCAAAGCCAGTGACTCACAAACAATATGCGATGAGAAATGAGCTTAGAGATCTAGAGTATTATTCATACTTTTGTCTTCACAGACTCAGTCAGCACTATCCCAACATCCTCAGTTGACCTCAATTCTGTAAATTGCATAAGTGACCAAAAATTCCCTTCTCTATGACTATTTGGAAACCACAAGATATTTTCATAAATAGCTTTCTGTAATAGTCTCCAATGAGAAGATTTACACTGGAAGAATAGAGTTACCAGCAGTTCAAGCTGAAGGCTATTGCAAAGACAATGGATTTTAAAGTTGTTTTGTTGGCGACCATTATTTCCAATGGTAGAGAAGCTAAAAAGTTAAGACCCATAATATAAATACTCAGTATTTCCCAAATGGAATGTAATCCTTTTTGGTATCCAGAGCAGAGATGTCTTTACAATCTCAGAATTCTTTTCTAAGGAAACGGAAAACTATCTCGACAAGAAAGGAATGAAATGTCTTCAAATAGTCCAACAAGTACCAACAGTTGGTGCCATGGGGACATTTTTTTTTTATGTCAGGTAGAAAATGACCTTCACAGAGGAGAAATATCCTAAGCATAATTTCCTCTAAAGTGCTAAATTAAAATTTCTATTCTAAATGAAACCTATTTTGACACACTGAAAAGAAAATGCAACTGATCCAAAAACAGAGCAGAACAAAATACTCATAAACCTTCCCTCAGGCCTTAGACAGTCATTATTTTACCAGGACCATATTCCAAACTACAAGAGAAAATTGATTGTTTAAACAATATTATTTAACAATCTCCCATTAATTGACATTTCCCAGTTGCTGGGTTCACCCAATTACATTAGCCTTTAAACAGCCAGCACACTTCCATAATTTTTAATAAAAAAGGCCATTTTGCAAGGTTTAACTTGCTAAATAAGGGTATTAATTTCAATAAAGCAATTAGCACATTTACATAATTTGATATTGTTATTTTAATAGAACACAAGAGCTTTAAAAAACACTTACTAATACAGGAAGGAGCATAGTGGCCTATTCACATGCAAAAACTAAACTTTAGCTCCCCGATAAAAACTTAATAATAATAGCTCTTTATGTTCCAGAAATAAGTGAAATTAGAGACAAGGGCTTGAAAGTCAAAACTCGGTATTCTTCAACATTAAAATCCGGGCTAGGAACCAACATGGGAGAGGAAGGGAAGAGGGGAAGATTCCTTTTTAAGGAACTGCAGGACTATTTATTGGTGGAAAATGGAGCCTGGGTTTTCTGGAGGATGCTGTTGTGATGAATGTGGAATATTGGTTAGGACGCTCACTGAGAGCACAAGTGAAAGGGAAAGAAAAGGAAACAAAACAAATGGGCCTATCATTGAAAATATGCTGTTATATTTAGATATTTGTTTAAATGGCAAGTCTTTGCCTTCTTCATGAGCATGTCTACTTTTGAACATATGAAGTGTCTCCTCCTGATATTGCCTGGCAGTAACAGATGGCCAGCCTGGCATTGGCTACATGTATTTTGTCTGGATCTCTTCCTCATACTGCCCCATACCTGGAATTTCTATGAATCCTTGTGATACCCACCCATACTGTTCCCAGAAACCGACTTGGTGTGTATGTTGTTTTTTTCTTTTTTATGGTGGGGAGAACATGTAGGCCAACTGAGTTCCAGGTGTCTAGGCTGTGGATGAAGCACAGGGCAGTCCCCTTCGGCCTCTCCATTTAAGATCGGAAAGACTTATCTAATGCTTGTATGGAGTCAGGACTGGGGATGCTTGCTAAAATAAAGGAAGGAGGGTGAGCTTGAATTCATCTTCCCTAGCCACCTTGAGATAAATCTCATCAAATACAAAGTGTAGGGGATGAAGTGGGGTAGAGAAAAAGAATTTCAGGAATAGGAACAGCATTTGCAAAGAGCCTCCATCCCATCATTGGCCATAGCTCTCACCAGCCATCTCTTTTTCATGTAACCCAAGCCTGAAACTGTCAACTGGCAAGCTATTGGACTCAGAATGTTGACACAACCTGTAAGAAGTCCAACAAAGCTGGGTGACATGCCCAGGGTCTTACAGCAAGTTCCCAATGCAAATAGAAGACTATAAAAATAATAGTAATGTCAGCACCCAAAAGGCAAACAGAAAGGGATAGCTGAGATTTATTTGTAGTACTACACAAAAATAAAGCTTATATCTAGAGTACAGGAGTTGTGAGCTTCTCTACCCAAGTTGATACACTGCACATGTATGAAGTAGTCTTTGATTTAGGTGGGACTCAGCAGATGCCTATGGAAACCAAAATAAGACATGCAAAAAGCAATGTCAAGAAATTAATGGATTCATTACTGATTCTGCAAGCTGTACTTTCGGTAGAGTTGAAGGCTTCATTTTGGTAACCATTCAAATTTTAAAACACACAAGTTTTGCATTTGCACTGCTGATATTTCTTCAATAAGACATATTTATTAACCTATCATGAAGACTTATTCTTTCAATTAATTACTAACACTAAAAATTTAAAGCAATCCATTCTACAGGGTAAAATTGAATGACAGGGGCGTTTAGGACTCTTGGAGACATCCATGGTAATTAACAAGCCTATGGAATGAAAGTCACATTATCTACATAGATTTTCAGAATTTAAAATGGTCCTTCTAAAAAACAAAAAAGAAGAAATCTGTAGAAATCTAGGCTTCAACCTAGTTGGGGATACAGCAGTTGCCAAAGGTATGGAGTGGGGGAGGACAAAAATAAAGGGAGAAAGGCGAGGAGGGGAGGGAAGGGGAGGGAAGGGGAGAAGAGGGCAGGGAAGGGGAGAGGAAGGGAGGGGAGGGGAGAAACCCCTCTGGTTTTATTTATCTATACTTGTATGAGCTAATCAGATTTTTAAATTTTAGATCATGAAGCTATACTTCAATTAATGAGAAGCCTTATCTACTACTCTTTCAGATTTAAAGGACACTTTTTTAAAACTCCAGAAACACCTCTTGAGTGTTTGCTTAGTGCCATGCAATATGCCTGTCACTGGGGATTTAACAAGGAACTTTGTGTCATGATGCCAGCCCTCATCAGCTAACAAACTAGTTGGGTGGATAGACAGGCAATGTCAAACAAGGGCAGTCATCCTGATCCATACAGAAGGTGGTTGGGCACAGAAGGCAGTTGGGCACAGAAGGTGGTTGTGCATGGAAGGCGGTTGGGCACAGAAGGTGGTTGTGCATGGAAGGTGGTTGGGCACAGAGGGTGGTTG
This sequence comes from Cabassous unicinctus, assembly GCA_029593785.1. NCBI lineage: Eukaryota > Metazoa > Chordata > Mammalia > Cingulata > Chlamyphoridae > Cabassous > Cabassous unicinctus. Next base: position 26,417 of record JAQZBX010023514.1, on the reverse strand, counting down.
GGTACAGGAAGGTGGCTGGGCACAGGAGAATGGCTCTGGACCCAGGAGGGTAATGGAATGCAGCTTTGGGGAGATGACTTAAACTAAGTAGAAGACATGGCGTGGAGTGGAGGAATGGACTTGCAGACAAAAGCAACAGCATGAGAGAAAGGGTGCAAGACTCTGATGAACTGAAGGAAATTCAGGAAGGTTTCAAAGCAGAGAGTACTGGGTCAGATTTGCATTTGAGAAGGCCCCATTAGGAAGCTGCAGCAGAAATACTGGTGAAGGAAGGTGGGAGCCTGATAGATGTTGGAATATGGGGGGATGGAAATAAACAAACATATGCCAGAGGTATTTAGCTTGTAAAATCCACAGAACTTGGAGACTGAAAATAAGCATTCAGCACTCGGTTGGCAAAACTCAGTAAGTATTCTTTGGGACAAAAGACAACAGGCCAGATTGATGAAAACAGACTTATTGTTTAAAAATTTCCAAAGATGCCTTTTGTATTCACATAGGCTTTCAGGAAATGTACATTTTAAAAAACTTTTCTCAACACACTTTTTCTGAAGATACCAAATCCAAAACATCTGTTTTAAAATAGCATCATTGATTTTATACCATATCATAGCAACCATGCTTGCATTAATCTCGGGATAAACACTTTTAGTTAAAAAAATATTGAATTTTAATAAGAATCAATTTTCTGTGCCAGTAATCAAAATTGTGATTGGAGATAAATGTAAAATAACATGAACACAACAAACTATTTGCACATACCTTTGCTCATGCCCTTTGTTTTACTGGAGAGTAAGTATGGTCCCTCAACTTGGAAAAATTAGATTTGAAAGAGAAAGAGAAAATTTAAATTTATTGGACAATTATTAAGTGCTGGGAACAAGGGTAGGATGACCCTTCCAAGAATCTTTTACCCACCTTACCCTGGTAATCCAGACCTTGGTTCAATCTATGAACTCACTTAGTTTCATTCTCTCACCACTTCAACCACAAGAGACTTTTTTCTATTTTCTGAGCCACGATGGTACTCTCTATCTCCAGGACTTTATGCTTATGGATACCCTCAAGGAACTCTATTCCCTAAGATCTTCCTGTGTTTGCATCTCAGCATTTGGAAAGCAGCACAGAGAAGGTCTTTCCTGGCAACTCCTCCTTATGTGTTGCCCCCTTCTCCTCTTTATAACACTTATCATTCTCGGAAACTATCTTATTAAGTTATTTCCTTCCTAATTTACTGCCTGTCGCCTCCAATAGACTGTAACCTATGTGAAGGTAGGCATCTTGTCTGGTTCATACACCACCCCTTCCCTAGCTCCTAGCTAATCCCTGGACCATAGTAAGTGCTCAGTAAAATATTTCTTAAACTAGCAAATGAGGACCTCTTAAGGTAGGTTTCATACATGAAGAGATTCAGAGGTTAAAAAACTTGCCCTGAGTCCCACAGCAGGTAAATGGCAAAGCCAGTATTTTACCCTTGGATGGTCTTTTCCAAAGCTACTTACAAAAGCATGGATTACAAGTCTCACACTGAAGCCTAAGAGGCATGCCTCATAAAAACTTTTATATTTGTACTATTATTTACTGATAATAAAATGCAGTACAAAGCAAGTTAGACAAAAGCAAAGAAACCAAACTCTGGTCTCACTGTAACAATTCTCCTGGGTAAATTACAGAGTACCCAGGAAACTCACTGCTGAACAAGGAGATGGGGTACTGTCACTTACACAGAGCCAGGAGGGCAGTAAAATCCATACATTTATCCCTCAGTGAGTCTGAACACTGAAGTATACAGCATGCTTGCATACCACCTTTTAAGTTATATTTGTATTCCTGCTTTGGAGCATTATCCAATTTTGGTAAATGAAGGCTTGTTTTCTTTCGACTTAATCATGTGACAAATATTTATTGAGCCCCAACTATGTGGTAGTATTGCAGTAAGTGCTGGGGATACAGCAATGAAGCAGCTAATGGTGGTCCTTGCTCTTAGGAGCTAACTTTCTAGTAAGGGAGACAGAAAATCAACTGATAAGTAGGCAAGCTCTTTACAGGCTGGGTAAGCAAAAGAAATAAATAGGACAATGATTACAGAATGAAGAAAGTACCTTAAATAGGACCGTTAGTAAAAGGTCCCATGAATAAGGAATGCTTGCCTTTGTTCATTCATTCATTGAGTACCGTTATGGATTGAATCATATTCCTCATAAAGACTTGTTCAAGTCCTAACCCCCTGTCCTATGGATGCGACCATGTTTGTACATGGGAACCTTTGAAGATGTTATTAGTTAAGGAGAGTCTAAGCTGAATCAGGGTGGGCCTTAACCCAATATGACAGGAGTCCTTTTAAACAGAAAATGTGGATAGACCAGGAGACAGTAGGAGAGGAGACAGAATGATAGAGCCGGCCATGTGACAGAGGCTGAGATTGAGTTATAGACTGCTGGCAAGCCACCACCAGGGTGCTACAGCCTTCAGAGAAAGCACCATCTTGCTGACATCTTGACTTTGCACTTCTAGCCTCCAAAACTTTGAGATAACACATTCCTATTGTTTAAGCTCACCAGTTGGCAGTACTTTGTTACAGCAGCCCTGGCAAACCAAGACAAGCACATTTGAAATGCGTGTTCTAGAGCCTGAAAGTCCCATAATAAATGAAGCAGACAAAAAGCTATATCCTGTTAGGGTTTACATCCTCATGGAGGAGATTACTAAATTGTATAGTATATTAGAATGTGATAAGTGCTTCAGAGACACACATAAAGCAGGGAGAGGGCCCAGAAGTGTGTTGGGTGTTCAGTTGTCCATAGCAGGACCAGGAGAAGTCTCACGGAGAGGAGAGGTGATATTCGAGAAAAGCCTGAAGGAAGTGAAGGAGGGAGCCTTGCATATAACTAGGGGAAGACAACTGTAAAGGTGGAAAGCTTATGAGGAGAGTGTCTGGTCTATTTGAGGAACCTGGAGAGGTGCAGGGGTGCAACCAAGATGGGGTGCAGGGAGCAGGAGAGGGGTCAGAGAAGTACCTGGGCCCAGAGCCTGGAGGGCCTTCCAGGTGACTGTCAGGACCCTGGCTTGCACCGCAAATGAAACGGGGAGCCATGGCAGGGCTATGAGCAGAGCAGGCTCCCCCAGGCTGCTGTGCTGAGAAGGCAATGAAGAAGGCAAGGAGGAGGTAGAGAAGAGCATGGCAGATAGAGAGACTACCGAATGCAAAGATCTAGAGTTCATCTTTCTGTCTCCCTTGTCCATTTCTCCATTTCTAATATGACTTGGGAGAAATTCCAAATGATGCTGAAAAATTAGAAAAATTTTTTTAAAAAAGTTCTAATGGGTTTTTAAAACATTAGCTGTTACTTCTTCAGCTTTGAAGTTAAATTAACTCAGACACAAAAAGCCTCAGCTCCTTTGTTTCCCACATACAATATAGAAATAAAACTCCCAAAGATCCTGAATAGGATACATCCCTGGACCAATAGTGGATAGAAGTTGCTGGAACATCTCTCCTGTAAGCTTCTAGCATAAATCCCCGTGTATCATCCCATATCCCATATCCCACATTTGGTACGCTCCAGAAACAAAAAAGAAGTCCAAGGGGACCATAGAACAATGAACTAGGAAGGAAGCGGTATGGGATGAAGATGGAGGAGCCATATCAGGCAGGGGGTCTGCATTTTATTCTGAACATAAGGAAAGCCACAGACACAAAAAAGTTTTTATAAAAACAAACCAACCGCCATTAGGCAAAGGGTCACCTTCTATTACTTTTCTCAGCTTAGTTGGCTTTAAGCCAAGAGTGGGAAATAAAAGTTTGGTTTTCAACAGTGATTAAAAAAAATTCCTCAAATTTTAAAAAGCATGACAATAGAGTTATAATTACTGAGCACACAACCTCATGTGTATTTAATGACAGATGCAGTGATTACACTGTTGAAGTCCTTCAGGGATAAAGAAAGCTAATACTATCATTCTGGCTCCAAAGAGGATTTTTGTAGTTGGCTGCCTCATCACACTCGCACTACCAATAAATTGCCTCATTTCTCCACTACAAATCATATTGGAAAATGATATGTTCTGAAATTTAGGAGACAGAGGTATAAGATAAAAGTAGGACAATATTTCAAAAGTTAGTTAAAAACCTGAAGATTTTTCAACTCTTCCAGACCCACCACCTCTCCTCATTTTTAAACCACAGGCAAGGATCCAAGGATTCTTTGTTAAAAGAAAAAAAAGTATGAAGCTTTCTTGGAAAATGAGCCACACTTTATGTGACCAAAGCATCCTCAACATTAGAAAGCCTGGTTCGATATGCTGGAAAATCGGTTTATCTCCGATGGGCGCACTGATGGGCTCAAATGATTCCTCTTACAAAATATTAACAGCTAATCAGGCAGCGAGCTGTAGCCACATGCTTGCCGACTCCAGTAATTGTCTGCTTGTAGGAATGGGAGCCTCAGGGAAGGCAGAAGTGACACAGCTGAGCTGCACTAAGTGAAGCACATGGGCTATGGTGATACATGGGGATTTACAGCTGGAAGCTGACAGGGGAGAGGTTCCAGCAACTTCTTCTACTCATCGTTGGTCCCGGGATGCATCCCATATGGGATCTTCGGGAGTTTTTTTTCCCTCTAGCATGAGTGGGGAGTAAAGGGACTGAGGCTTTTATGTCTAGGTTAATTTAACTTCAAAACTGGAAAAGTAACAGCTAATGTTTTAAAAATACATGTTATATATATCTTAATTTTTTAGTATCCTTTGGAATTTTTCCCAAGTCATATTGGAAACGGAGAAATAAGGTATGGTAGACAGAATAATGAACCCCAAAGAGGTCCAAGCCCTAATCCCTGGAATTTGTGAATATGCTACTTTACGTGGCAAAGGGGACTTTGCAGATGGGATTTCAAGGGCCTTGTGATGGGGAGATTATCCTGGAATATCTGGTTGCCCCAATCTAACTGCACGGATCCTTAAAAGTGGAGAGTCTTTCCTGGCTGAGGTCAGAGGGAGATGTTACTACAGAAGCAGGATCAGCGTGTTGCACACTCTGCTAGTGGGCCGTGAGTCAAGTAATATGGGCAGCCTCTAGGAAGCGGAAATGACAAGGAAATGGATTCTCCCATAGAGTCTCCAGAAAGGAGCACAGCGCTACCAATACTGTGATTTTAGTCCGATGAGATCCATGTGGGACTTCTGACCTGCAGAAATGTAAGGTAATACATTTATGTTGTTTTAAGCCACTAAGTTGTGGTCATTTGTCTGGGCAATGATAGAAAGCTAACACGCAAGGTCTTTAGGTGCATTTAAAATAAAATTAAACCACATACACACGCATTTCTCATCATTCTTTTCAAGAGATGTAGTATGTTTTTAAAAAACATGCTAGGGGGACGGATGTGGCTCGGGTGGTTGGACATCCGTCTCCCATATGGAGGGACCTGGGTTCGATCCCTGGGACCTCCCAATAAATATAAAAAAATAAAAAAATAAAAAATATTAATAATAAAAAAAATTAAAAACATGCTAAATAATGATAGCTGACTACAGAAACTGGCATGGCCCTCACTCCTTAGATGCATTACATTATTTAGCTCTTCCCCAAACCCAGGAGTTCTCAACACAGGTAGGGGTAAGGGGGTAGGGAGTGCACTTTGCCTCCAGGGGACAATTGACAATATTTGAAGCCGCCAACTTCAAGTGGGTGGAGGGGAGTGATGCTGCTAAACATCCTACGACCCCCGGGACAACCCCCCACAACAAAGAATTATCTGGCTCCAAATGCCAATAGCACTGAGGTTGAGAAATCCTGCCCAAACCCAACAAGGCAGTAAATGTTGTTCAACCCTCTCCCCTACCTAATTCACCAATGAGAACATAAGGTGTCAGGGGAGAGGCACCAGAGAAGATAACTCAGCGTCTACACAGCCAATATACCACACAAGGTGGACTCCTGAACTCGAGAGTCTGATCTTAACCTCCAAACTGTATTTTCTCTCAATGGTAGAGCAATTTGGAAAGCTGAGTTTTATCCAAAACCTTAACCTACTTTAAGCCATCTTTCTAAAACAAATATCCAGGCAATTTAAATAGTCTTGAAATAAAATTACATTAAACATTGTAGATAGGAGGCCAGTTCTTTCCCTGATTTTTCTCTTCTCTTCCATCATATCAACATCTTTCTCTTCTTAAGGTATAAACTACTGCAAGGCATAGAGTAGAGTTTGGGAATCTGCCTCCTCATTTGCCTTCTTTTAATACCATGATGTAGAGGACCTTATCATCAAGAACACTCGGGCAATTTTGAACATTTAACATGGCTCACAAAATCCCCCAGTTTACTTCTGGTGGCTGGCAGATATCCCCGAACTGAAAGTGATCCTGACTTCTCCACAAATGGAGCTGGGGGTTAAGTATAACACCAAGCTAATGAATGAATGAAGGGCAAAATTTCATAAGGCTACCGAATTCCTTAATATTATAGTGAGAACGATCAAAAGAGAGATGAGAAGTAAGTTTTCTCTTAGAGAATTAAGTAATTGGACCACTAGAATGTAAGGATTTATTATACTAAACACACATGCCTGATTCCTAACAAATTGACATTTGCAGTAGATTACTGCAGATTTCATTCCAGCATGGCACACACTGGATTTTCTCTTCAGCATAGAGCTCATACCCCATCCTCTTTGAAGTAATGCATGTTACATTCAAGTAATGAAGGGAACTCAGTATCATAAGTATTATATTATACTTCAGTATAATAAGTAAACAATAATAAATCGGCCCCTTCCTTTCTCTGGGCTTCTATTTTCACTCAAAAGCTCCAATGTCAGCCAAACACCTCTATTTAAATTATGGCCTCGCATTCTGCCAGTGTGTATACATTATTCTCGCTCTCCCTTGAATACGTCTTCTAAGAAGATGCACTGAAATAAATAAATGCGATATTTCAGAGAAAAATGCAAATGAACAGAAATCTTTTACAAACAAAGCAATCAGATGTGAGCATCTGCTATTAACTACTCACATATCAACGGGGGTGGGGAGAATCACTTAAGTATCAACAATAAATTCAGTTCAACAAACGCACTGAATGCCTACTATGGAAAAGAGTGAATTAGCAGCCTGGCATATTGATGAGATATTAGACTTTTGTCATTCTTACTGCTAGCGGTGGTACGGAGGGACTATGAAATGAGACATTCTTTGTTTCTTCACTGCCCAAACATTAGAGGATGTAGTGCTTGTCAGGTATAATATTGTGCCTCTACTTCTATTACATGGCTACGTTTCTTGTTGGTTTGTTTTTAAACAATTTAGCATTGACTAAGTGTACTCCTTTTCAAGTAATACTGTGGCATATTTTACCAAAAAGTAATTAATGTAAAATCCTAGTTGAGTGTTTCCCATACTGTGTTTGGTGAAACATTCATGATTTACAAATTATTTCTAAGACAATTGGTTTGGGAAATGCTTTCCCTTTTTATTAAAAACACAGAGACATTCTGCATTTAAGAAAATTTGTTGAACACAAAGCTTCCCAAATTTATTGGTATACAGAACCTCTGTTCCTCAAGCACCTTCCTGCCCCCACCAGGGTTAATTAGTTATCCTTTTGTATGTTACTGGAATGTAGTTTGGAAAAGGCTTTTCCAGAAGAAGGTTTCTCTACCTCACTGCTCTTGACATTTTGGGCTGGATATTTCCTTGTGATGGGGCTTTCCTGTGCAGTGCAGGATGCTTAGAAACATCCCTGATTTCTATCCACCAGATGCCAGTACCACCCTCCTAGCTGTGCCAAACAAAAATGTTTCCAGACACTGCCAAAGTCCTTTGGGGGACAAAAATCACTTCTTGTTGAGAAACACTGTTCTAGAGGGTCTGTTCAATCAATGGGAAGACCATGTTTCTGGCACTTTCTTCTTGCCACTAACTCTATGCTCAATCATCATCCACGTTTTAGGCTCTTCACTGTCTGTTACTCTACACTCATCCTCAGTTCATCAAACATTCATTTTAACCTTTCACCTCCTCAGAATCCTAGCCTTTCCCTGTGGAAACCCAGTTCCAGCTGTTCAGGGCATCCCTCTGGTCTCCAGGCTCCTCTGAACTCAAACCCTTAGAAGGTTTTCTCACATCTAGGTGTTGTTCCTAAAATCTCAGTTCTTGTCACCAAGAGCTGTCTTCTCTAGCTAGTCCTCTGTGATCAGTCATTGCAAACAGGAGTAAAGAACTTCATGCAAGGAAGTCTTAACAAGCTTGTTGGCCAATCCATTCAAAAAGTGTCTCCATTCTAACTTTTATTTTGAAAGGTGGTGCATGTTTTATTAGGAATGGGTCATGCAATCTGACAAATAATTTCCTTCTTGCCTTCTATTTAAATCACATTGCCAACCCATCTTTGCTTTTCTCATCCTTCATTATTTATGTTTAAAGGCAGATTAATTCTCCAATATAAAAAAAAGCATTTATGGTACATGGAGTGGGTTCAACACCCGGTTGAGTTGTACACCCAAAAAGCATAAAAGCTAGAAATAATAATTAATACTTCTTGGAGGCTTTTGTGTCTTCAGGAGAGTGCTTGGTGTTTTATGTACTTTGCCTTGGATTCACGCATAAGGTTAAGAAAAAACAGGTGTTAGAATCACCATTGTGCAGATAAACAAATTGAGGCTAAAAGAAGTTAAGTGATGTGCAGAGGCCCCAAAATTGGTATATTTTTAAGGAAAGATGAAAAACATCAAACCTCTGTTTTTTTAATATATATATTTTTATTTTTCAAAAGATACTTAGATTACATAAATGTTACACAAAAATTGTAGGGATTCCCATATACCCCACCTCCCACTCCTCCCACAACCTCCCAAATAAACATCCTTCATTAGTGTGGCACATCACCTGCAAAAGATATACACATCTTGGGGCTTTGCCGCTAAGCATGGACCATAGTTCACATTGTGGACCACACTCTCTCCCACACAGTTCTGCATGTTATATGCTGATGTAAAATGGCCTATATCTGTCATTGTAATGTCACTCAGGATAATTCCCAAGTCCCGAAAAAGCCCCTATATTACAACTGCTTTTCCCTCTCCCTGCCCCCAAAGCATCCGGTGGCCACTGGCTCCACATTAAATGTTGCCATTTCTTCCATTGCTTGAATCACAATATGTCTACAACAGAATACCAGTAAGTCCACTCTAGTCCATAGTTCTTCCCCCAATCCTGAGGAGTCTGAGATGGTGATGTCCACTCCACCTCCAAGTGAGAGGGGGCTTATATCCCATGGATAAGATGGATGGGATTATCCTGCCTGCAGCTGCAGACTCTCTCCATTCCCTGGGATGGCCGTTGTCCATCATCATCTCCCCACCAGGTGTCCAGGGTGAGTCCATTGAGCTGTAGAGGAGGAGTTGCAGCTCCACCGAGATTCCAGGCCCAGCTGGCACATGGACAGCCCAAAGACTCCAGTCTCTGGAAATATACCTACAAACTCCGGCACCACATATAGGTTTGAATAGAAGGGGCAGATGGATCATGTGCAGGGAAGACATATTTGGGTTCAACTCTGTCACCCTCAGGAGCAAGGATTCCAAAGTAGGGCCCACTGATAAGGCTCGAAACTCTGGGGCTATCCACCCTGATATAGGACCTGGGTGTCTCCAGAGCCCTCAGGAGCCCCTCTGTTTCATGTGATATCCACATTGGAAGCCTATGTGGTCCTATTGAGATGTGCATAAGTGTTACCTCTGGGATGACCTCCCGACTCACTTTGAAGTCTCTTAGCCACATGAACTCATTTGTCTTTACCTTTCCCACCTTTTATTCGAGGTCTTTTTCCAGTCGTATTGCCTGTTGCCACTTGTTAGTAATCCCTTGTTGCCAGGGAGGCTCATCCCCGGGAGTCATGTCCTACGCTGGGAGGAAGGTAATGCATTCATGTGCTGAGTTTGGCTTAGAGAGAGGCCACATTTGAGCAACAAGGAGGCTCTCAGGACAAACCGAACTCTTGACTCAAGCTAGACTTTATCAACTGGAAATCACTTTGCTGTGCTTGAAATTGGTTTATCTCCAATTTGTATGAATCCTGATCTGTATGACCTCAGAACCCATATTCTTTCCACCATACAATGGATCTAAAAAAAATTCAGATATCAAACCTCACTTGACCTGTCTTTGGACTACATATTTGTTTTTGACCCCTTTTAATCCCAGGGGGCTATAGGCTCTGTGCTTTTTAATACTACCAATAGTTCATCCTGAAGTTATTCATCACAGGAGAGTTTTCAAAAAGTGCTTTAACATCATGGTCTCCCACTAGGCAGAGAGGACAGCGGTGATTATCCCATTGTAGAGATGCAGAGAAGCTGTGACTTGCCCTTGGTCAAGGAACAGGACCCAATTTGTTGAACAATAAGCCCAACAATATTCCCTCTGCACCACACAGCTTCAAGGGGGGCCCACAAGGCAGGGCTAGTCCTGCAGCAATGCAATGTAGGACTGAGGCAGTTAGGAGGACATTTAAAAAATGCACTAAAACAAAGTGCATGATGGCCTCCCTGAGCTTGACTTTGCCAAAAGAGTTGCAGGTCCCCTAGCTGTATTGGAGAGAGAACATCATGTCCCTTTGATTCAGGCAATGACTACGATAGTGTATCTTAAATCTAATCCATACGTGGACATTAGATATTCAGAATTTCAGAACAGCAAAGACACTTCGAGATCATTGATTAAGGAAAAAACTCCTTTGGAAGTCAGGGAACATCTCAGAAGAGGAGAAGTCAGGGTATTTGCCAAATGAAGAACAACTAACTCTAGTGACAACACTAAGTAAGTTTTGTCTTTCAGAGCAAAGTTCTGCTTTTTCCAAAAGTCCCCTTTGGGTCAGGACCTGGAAGCAAACAGATTCGGTTTCTGGCTAATGGGATTTATTTATTTTTAATCTCCATTTTGTAAATTAGGAAACTGAGGTTTACAGATGTGAACCCAGGGGCACCTAGCCTGTGAATGATGCAGCTTGTATTATAATTGTGAGTTGACTCCAAACTTCCTGCCCTTATCCTTTGTTATAAATCCTCTTAGCCAGAAAGGGAAAATACTACTTCCTCAAGAAGCAGGGTAAACACCTTTGTATTTAAAGCATTGCTAAACTCTCAAAAGAGATGGATGGTAGAAAGACTATAGCATTCCAGAGAAAATTAAGCATTCGGGAGGCAAAGAATTCATACTACGAAGCGTGTGCTGATGAAATCATTCAAATACAACTCTTGGGTTATTTTAGGATATCTGAGAATATGTTCAACCTATTTCTAAGCTATCTCATTTTGAGAATTTAGAACTGAGAGCCGTCAGTTTATTGCTGAGGATGCAGCACTTATAAAATTGAGCCGAAGGTCAAGTTAAAGAAAGCAGGTTAGTGTGGTCTTGGTACTGCTAGAAAATCTATAAAATCTGAGTAAAGATGCCTTTATGTAAATTTTACTCACTTGAAAATAAAGGATATAAAAAAAGGCTTAACTTGATTTTTCTCTTACAGAATTCTATATTATAGGCATAGTACGGGCTTGCCTTAGAAAGTCGAGTTTTCCCAGCTCCCAAATGCTACTGTTTAACATCCAACTGGATTGCTAAGCCGTGCATAAAGCAAAGTCTTATATTTTATTTTTGGCAGTTTTACTGGAAGCCATTCAACTCATCTTATTTATTAAAAACATACATAAAATAAAACTTTTTTAAAAGAAAGAAGCCACTTTCTGAGATTCTTTGACCATGGCTTATTCTGCATTCTACGAGTCTCCCTATCCAAAGGCCACATAGTTATGTAATTATGAACAATAAAGGCCAATGAGTGAAACGGCTGTTAATTCCACCTGACATTAACCCATTGCCGATGAAAACTTGAATCTCGGTAACAAACTCCTAGATGAAAGGCAAGGGAGTGATGCACATTTCACAGACCTGACACAACAAGGGGAACCGGGTGGCATTCGAGGAGATGAAAGCTTAAGTCGAAAGACAAGCAGATTGCTGGAGAAGGCATGAATGTTAAAAAGGCACCTTGGGATCCTTCAAAATAGTTTTCCAGTCATCTCCGACCCCAAGGGACTTGTTCTCAGGCCTTCATGACAGGAGTTGCTGTTTCTACGACAAAGGCCCTCACCACTTCCCTGTGTTCCTGAGCTGATGTAGGGTGAAAGGAGACCGTTTTCCTGAGCTGCCTTGCAGAGCCTCAGGCTCCAGCCCAGTCCAGCAGCCTGCAGGGGCGAGCCATGGTGGGAAGGGGTTTACCTCCACTCTAAGCTCCGACGGAGTGCATTAGAAGCATTTTTCATTCATTCCCACATTTCATTTCATTTTCAGTAGAAGGAAAGTGGGAGTCCATAAATTAGGCAAACATTATTTGCTGCCATAACTCCAAAAGAGTTTTCTTAAAAATCCCGTTTGAAGTGTATTCAGTTGCTTAAGAGAATAGAGTGAATTAGGAAAAAAAAAATTCACGATAACAGAAATAACAATCCCCAAATTGAAATAGACCTCTCATGTATCATAAAACAATACTGGAATGTGGCAGGAATATATTCCATATTCAGCAGCTTGTATGACCTATATAAAATGAGAACCCGTAGAGAGAAGTTTTAAACTCATCAATATGTTTCCTTTCCTACTCTGAATGTATTTCTCCTCTCATTTTGATACCAAAGAAAATCTAACTCCATTATTTACTCTGAATAAATGGGTTATATAAGGAAAGGTATAGGACATTGATTGAGAAATTAAATTGGCTTAATCTTATTGTTCGTGGAAAATACTTGCTCAATAAAAATCCATCAATCTTGGTATAATTCCATTGAAAATATCTGTGCTCATAATCATAAAGTCAAAACATCCTAGGGGTCAAAACAACTGAAAAAGATATTTTAATTCTTTTGCTTTAAATCCTTCAATGGCTCATCTTGTAATCAATGGATTGTCATGGTCTCTGCAGCCCCTTCTTCACCTGGGACGCTAGTTAGTAGCACTTGCTACCCCTACAGCTGCAGACTTCTTGCAAAATCCCCAAAGAAACAGGTGGTCACAGCTTTTTACAATGATTCACCCCTCTGCTTGGACCTGGCATCCCACCTAAATTCATTTGCCTAGCCTTTATCTTTCTCCTAAGATACAGTTTAAAATTCATTTCCTCTGCCAACTCTTGCCAAGCCAACCTCCTCACTGGTATCTTTTCTCCAGCTTCCATTTATTATGTGCTCAGGATATGCTCTGATAGTAACTTTCCTGTCTCTTCCTTCTAAGACCCTGAGATCTTTGAGGTCAGGGGCCATGCCCTGTTCTCCTTGGCATCCTTAGAGCCGAACACTGAGGTGAGTGTGAAGCTGGTGACCTAAGTTCCACTAACAATAAAAAGAGTATTCTGTGTAGAGAAAATAGAGAATGGGGCAGAAAGCTTTTAATAATTACATATGTCAGTAACTCAGGCCTCATCTATGCTGCATTTCCAGGCCCCACTGATCCTGGGTGGACTGCCACAATGTGGGGCTGTGGCAATCGTTCCAGTGGGATAAGTTGTGGGCAGGGTCTGGGTTGGGAGTGGTAGAGGAGAGCAAAAGCCTGGGAAAATACCCCAAGGGTCTCCTAGGATTTGAACTGGCAGCAGTTTCCTCCATCTGACTAATACATCCTCCTAATAAATTGTATTTGCTTTGTTTGTTGGATTTTGACACAAAAACCAGTTTCTATTACTTGTCTCTAGTCAGGGGTCTCCATAGCAGTGGTCTGTTGGACCATAAGCTGAAAGGGTGGGAGAATCCTGAGCCCAGAGACCAGAAGCCCAAATCCATCTGAAAGAAGAAAGGCAGGATTCAATGAATCTGGGGAATTCAATTAAGAGACATCGTCCTTACCTTGCTCTTATTTCCAACCTTTTACACAGAGACTAAGCTGAGGCCAGCCCCAGGGACGTGCTTTCTAATGTATAAAACAAAAATCGAAGAATGGAAGGAGACATGATCTACCATGAGTCGTGAGACCACTCCCCAATCCACGCTGCTTCTTGACCTGGCAGAAGACAAGGCATTAGCAATCTTTTGCCTCAGTCCAATGGCAAAGAAAACTGCAGCTCTGGAAGAGTGCTAGAACCTGAAAATCAACATCCCCTCACCATGAAGAAATAAGGAACAAGTGTTAGAAAACACATGGAAATCCCTATGTGTGATCACACCCCTGGCTATAGAGAAGGCTGTGTGAACTCTCAATTCTGACTACCTCACTTATTATAACACAAACACACAAGTCAGAAGGCCAGGCCGAGATGACCTTCACTTCTTTAGTGTTAAGCTTCAATTATTTGATATTTTTTTTAACTCAGGCAGGTAATGAATACTTCCAGATCTGGTGCACAGGACAGTGCGATGATCTTGTAAAAGAGATATCATATTCTTAACAGCGATGAACTATATGATAACCTCAAAGGAGACTCAATATTGGGAATGCTGAGTGGAAAATGGGAAATGAGGAAATGAAAGCAAAGGAAAAAGTTTAGGTGGGAAAGATAGGAGAAAAGAGACATCAGGTTTGTGTGCATCTGTGCATGTGTGTGTATGTGTGTGTGTCTGTTTTTATGTGTGTGGGCATATGTATGTGCATGCACATATGATCTTTACACAAGCTCAGTGCCCTGTGTCCAAAAAAAAAGGATTCATCAGGAAGATATGCAAGCCAAATTTAACAGGAAGCTGAAAATAGAGAGTTCTTAGCCAGCTTTGGCAAAGAAGCCCAGGGGAGTACTAAAGGATGGGAGTGAAAAGTAGCTTCCTGACTTCTGGGCTGTTATTTGGCATCTCTCACCAGTGTTGTATTTTAGATGAGGGGATAAAGAGAATTTTCATAGGAGGAGAATTTTCATGGCAGAGGATCAGAGAGTTTAGTACATTCTCACAAACATAGATCAGGAGTTGCCACACTTGCTGAAAAATACAAACACTCTGGTATTGCTTTCAAAATGTCATTAAAACATACACACACAGATACATATCCATGTACGTATCCATGTATGTGTATGTGTACGTGTACATATACCTATACATATACATGCACACAGCAGCACAAACTGTGAGTCCATCAGTCCAGGCAGAGAAATACTTTTGCCTAGATTCTGTCTTAAGATTGATTTGTCGAATCAGATCCTTCCAGTAGGAAGACACTAAAATCTAAGGCAAGGGTGATTTTATCATTTAATAAGGGAAACACTCACATGCTAACACATATGGGTATTTGCAGCAAGAAATATTCTGTCATTTTAGAGAAAGTAAAAAGTTTTCTCCACTAAATTCCTACGGGTAAAACACTGAAAAATGTGTTCTAATATGCTCATGTTTAGGTTCGTGTTTTATTCCCTATTCAAAAAATCCTCCACAGTTATGGGCTTTTCTTTCTTGTTGTGTATGTTTCAATCTTTTCAAAAGCTATGTTTATATTTCCAAATGAGAACACTGAACAAAAGGATCACAAAACTGATTCTTTTTTTTTTTTTTAAGATTTATTTATTTTATTTATTTATCCCCTCTTTGCCGCTTGTGTTGCTGTGTCCATTCGCTGCGTGTCTTCTCTGTGTCTGCTTATCTCCCCCTTGCTGTGAGGTCTTGCCGCATCAGCCCACGGCGCCGTGTGAGCCGGCCTGCCCTCACAAGGAGGCCCTGGGAAGGGAACCCAGGGCCTCTCATATGGTAAACGGGTGCTCTAGCCATTGAGCCACACCCACTTCCTGCCGTGAGGTTGCTGCATCAGCCCACCGCACTGCTCAGGCCGGCGTGCCCTCACAAGGAGGCCTCGGGAAGCGAACCCAGGCCTCCCATATGGTAAACAGGGGCTCTACTCATTGAGCCACACCCGCTTCCCACAAAACTGATTCTTAAACTAAGAAAGAAATGGGTAGCCTGGCTCTCAGAGACTTCTTCCTTATAAAATCCACAAATAAAGCAAAACTTTTAACAGAGTTTTGTGGCAAGAAAAGAAATTGTATAAACTGGCCAACTTAGATTTAGCTACAAGTAGTAGTTAAAAGAGAAACATAATTCTAGGGAGAAAATATACTTTACTGTTTAGTTTATAAGATAAAATCCAGTTTAACCCTCCCCTACATTTTCACATTCACCTTTCTGAAATTGGGATTAAATTTTTATTTATACATTTAATTTCCCCCAAATGTTCTTAAAATTTGTTAATATATTTTAAAAGACCTAGTTTTTGAGATATTAATGACTTTTTCCTTTCTCTACTCATTAAACTTATTTTTTTGTCCAGTAATTTACTGACTAAGACTTGGAATTGGAAGCTAAGCATCATTTGGGGGTTAATTAAGGTTTACTTGACTGGAGCTTAATCTACAACATCAGACCTGAGGTAAGGATGAGAAAAGTTTAGCCCTTCTCATAGTTTATTTTGAGTTGATGCAAGCTCTTCTAACAAAAACAAACCTAAAAAAAAACCCAATTTTAATAGAGATAATAAGAATTAAAAATAAACTTTAACTGAATTTTCACCATGAATAAATTTTAAACAATTCATTAAAAAATGATTTGCATGTAACTGATAGATCAAGATTCAATGGTGGCAGGAGGAGAAAACACCTCTTTTTCCAAAAGAAGAGTGAAGAGGGAAGAGTGAGTAAATGACCTCGATACCCCAAATTAGTGACAAAGTCATCCTGCAAAGAGCAGGTGCCTGCCTAGCTTCTAAGGAGTCTGAGGCAATGCAGAGCAGGAGGCAGGCTGAGGGGAAGAGGGAAAGACTGGGCGTGAGTGCAAACACTAAGGGCCCAGCTGGATTTTACAGATACTGTTGTATGGCTGCCTGGGAGCTGGCACAGAGTACACAGTTTGTTTTACCTGAGGAATGTGATGGGCAAAGAGGGTATAGCGAAAGGTCAGGGGGACAAAAAGACTGAAGGAACTCTAAAGTAGACAGCTGCAAAGGGGCCAGGCTGAGTAAGGAAGTGAAGCCAAGAAGGGCAAAGAGATTGGCCGTAGATTAGGGTCTAGAGAGAATGACGTTGCCAAATGACTAGTTTTTCAGGTGATGCATTTCAATTGGAGTGAATGCCAAAGACTCATTTCAAGTTTGGATAAAACCCAGTCCTTCTGAATCCATTCTCCCAAACATCTAGGCTCAAAACATGGTCATTATCTCTGGTGCCTTCTCTCCCTTCTCAGCCCCTGTACCTGGATAATCGCCCAGTCTGGCTAATTTCACCTCCTAAATATTTCTAACCTGTATCCTTCCTTTCCATAGCTGATGCTAATTCCTCAAGCTTAGTTGTCAGACTGATTTGGGTCTGAATACAGCCTTTGCCATTTATTACCTATAAGACTGGCCAGCAAATTCAGCCCTCTGAGCCTTAGTTTTCTCATCGGCAACACCTGTATCTCACTTCATAAGGCTTTTGTGAGGATTAAATAAGATGATCCATGTAAAATACCTTGCACAGTGCACAGCACATGAGACATATTAATTACCATTTGTTGAATTCATGAGTAATCGGTGGGTGCATTATCATACTTCTGTGTTGGTTTGGATTTCCATCACTGTTCTACTGGGTTACTGCAATAGCTACTTAAGTCGTCTCTAGTTTGTCATTCTCTTGAATCCATTTTCTATATTTCTGCTTTTGTCATCCACATAAAACACAAGTTTGACCATGCTACTCCTCTGCTTAAAATCTTTTAATGATTCCCCAATGCCCTTAAGATAATATCTGTATTTATTGACCTGACCAATAATAAGGTTAAAATCCGCCCTTTCCTCCCTCTCTACTGTTTTCCCCTCCTTGCCTCTTAGTTCATGCCACAACAAATGTTGGCTGAGCCTTTCCAGAACACTCCATACTATGTCTCATTGTCATGCCTTCACCCATGTTATCCCTTCTGCCCCAAATGGCCTGCTCACCCATCCTTAATCAAGCTACTTCTGATTCTGCCTTCCAGAGATTTCTGATTTGGGCAGACTTTCCCCCTTCTCCTTTTCTGGGCTAAGTGCTCTTTGGGCTCCTGTAGTTACTGTGCACAAGACTAATTTTTCCGCTTATGTGTCTATCATTCCCACTAGACTGAAAGCTACTTGAGAGCAGGGCGTCTTCAGTACCTGGCATTGTGCCGGCCATATAGGATGTATTCAATGAATGTTTGTAGAGCAGAACTCAGCAGTCTATGTTAAAAACAAAATTATCCTACTTGAGTGCTTATGACTGGTCAATTTCAGGTTCAGAAGAAGTTAACTCATTATTGGTTTTTCATCTTCCTTCTTGCATTGATCCCTTCGTGCCCCTCTACCGTTCACTTTCACCACTATAGCAAACCCTTTGGAATTGTTCCTGGTTCAAAATGATTCTCCTTTACTTATCCACAGGGTTGGGATGCAGGCAGCCTTGTCTCATATTTACTCTGTAACTTTGCTCATTGCTTTGGTTATTGGACCAAATGTGGACATTTGACCCAAGGTGGAACAATAATTCTCTCTCTCTTTCTCTCCCCCGCACCCCCACCCCACCTCCAGGTATCTGAACTACTTATAAAAGTCAGGGATGATTTCTTGAACAGAGGGAATGTGAAACTTTTGGGTATCAACAGCCATGTTCTGCCATATGGACTGAAGAACAAGGTCACTGGGTCTGCAGAGAGGAGAAATGGATAATATACAGCGATCAAGCCTGAGAGTAAGAGGAGAACATGCCTGAAATGTACATTTTCCATTCAATCCAGCTGTCTTGTTATGAGAATAAGAAGATGGCCAGCTACCATCTCTTCTCCTGACTTTCACTGTCATTTTTACTGTTCTATTTATAAGTGTTGTGGACACTGGACTTGAGTATATATTTGTACTCTACAGTGAATACCCAGTTGTGAGGCAAGAGACAACACGGTTAGAGCCAAAATGGCCTGCATGCGCTGGAGGGATTACATGAAATGAAATTCAAATAAGATACATAAAAAAATTACACTTAGGAAAGGAAAAATAAATTCTATAAAAATTAATAGGAAAGTGCTGGTGAGAAAATGAGAGAAGATCAAATAACCTAGAGATAAGAAAGAGAAGGCCACAGAGTGAAACTTAGTCGAAAGAGACAGGAACTGTTCAAAGCAAGAAAATGACTCAAAGATGCCTGTGACTGAGGGTGGGGGGAGGAGGGCAAAATTTCCCTTTTTCTGCTCACCCCCGAGATTTCCCCAGAACTCTGGAATAGTTTTAGGGGTTTACACTTAGATTCGGATGTTGACACTGTCATTATAAGGAAAGATTTTGACAGATAGATAGTTTGAGACATATGCCTGATTTCTGAAGGGAGGAGGGGTGTAATAGACTTGCTCACTTAATGAAAGAAAAAGAATGATTTTGGGAGTCTTCTTAGCAGACTTCAAATGTGTATGCAAATAGAAACTATGTATTTTCCTTTCTTGTATTTACAATCCACTTCCTCTCTGCTTTACATTTTACAAAAAGCTTTGACATATATAGTAATAGTCAAAGTAGGCAAACAACACCAATTCTGTAGCAATGCAGAGTAAAAGTGTATTTCTTATTCATTAAAGTATAAGGCAGGTAGGCAGGAAAAAGAGGGGTGAGTTGGAGGGAGGCCTTTGATCCACATAGTTCACTCAGAGACTTAGGCTTCTTGTAACTCCACTCTCCTCTAGGTCTGCTGATCTGAGTCCTCCCCATTCATTCTGCCAGTACTAAAGAAAGAGAATGGAACATGGTGTGTGGAAAGATTTATTTTCCAGGTCGGGAAGTGCTGAATGAATGCCATTTACACACACACCATGTTTTAGCCAGAGCTCTGTAGTAACATGGCTACACTTAACTGCAAGGGAGGCTAAAAGCAAGGTGTAGTTGTCTGCCCAAAAGGAAAAGGGGGAATGGTGTGGTGAACAACTAACCAGTATCGACCATAAATATTGTGCCATCTCTCCCTTACAGTGACTCTACATAGATATATAGATAGACAGACAGATAATTTCTATCACTTTCACCCCCAAGGCAGAAAGTACTCATTAATTGTGGTGACTCTATTTTAACTGTGCTCAGACTTCATGACACCTTCTCAAATCTACATCTTAGACACCACTACCAATCAATATGTCAGAATATGAGATAAAATGTATTTGTCTTTCCAACTCTAGACTGTATCTCAACATCAATGAATTGAAACATATCAAGACAGCAAGAAAGTCCCAATCATATTCACTGAACAAACAAATGGTAGGACCAGAAAACTGTGCACTATTCCATTCCTTCTCACTTTGGTAAATTGTAGCTAATCAGAACTTTGACATGTCTCTGGATACCATTTCCCTAGGTGATGGGGAATCTCTACCAATTAGAGCTGCTTAAAGAGCCTTATAAAAGTCTTGACTGCCAGCCGTCCATGGACGAGAAAGCACAATTCTGGGATAGTGATACATACTTCAGTCTAGTTCACTGGGTCAGGGCCAAATGGAATAGAGCTTTAGACTTCCCAGGGTTCTAGGCAGGGTTCAGGCATAGGGTTCAAAGATTTCTAGAAGTTTATCATGTACAATTCATGCTGTTACTATTTGTGTATTTTTAATAGCAGCTCTTTGCATTACATGGCTTTTTTCCCTACAAGTCTAAATCACTGCTGAGTGTAGAGCAGAGGAAGCTGTCGAAGGACGGCCTGGCAGGATGAATTAACTCTAATTGAGTGTTAGGATAATCCACACTTTCCCTCCCCACCCCAGCCAGTAAATAACAAAGCTTTACTGTCTATTCCTTTTCAGCTTCATATTCAGAAATGAATTATAGATGTAGGCAAATGGTAATCAGGATGCCAGTAATAGAGCCAAAAGGTAATCATAAATAAGGAACATATTCTGAAGTTCCATCCATACAACCCTAAGGGGATAAAGAAGAAACAAATTGGAATGCCCAGATTTCTACCAATTATTCTACATTTTTGAGAATCATAGTTACAGAAACTCAGGATCATCATAATTATTCTGGGTTTCATTAAAATATTTGTCCATCTGTTAGCTGGATTTATATTGGCATTAAATGATCACCTAGTTTGAGCTCAGCAGACTCCCATACATATGCAAGAGGAACTTACAGCTATATTTGCTAAAAGAGTTAATACAGGGACAAAAGTTTCCCTTTAAATTCAAGTCTTCTATCACTTTGCATGTCTTTATTCACAAAAAGCATGGGGATAGTCAGAGCATAGTAAAGGGGGTTGTCTTCCTCAGATGTCCCTGAAAATTCAAAGCAATGTGTGACTTTTACTGACTTCAGAATATTGACAAACCACTGTCAATAGTGCATGCCTCAGAATTCACTCAAAATAAAGAATAAATACACTCCATTCCCAGCTACCTTCATTGCATTGGGCTAAATCTAACACATGCCCTATTCTTACACCTGACAGTGTCACTCCTTGGTATCCTAGAGAAAGGCTGGGAAGACACCACATTGCTTTCACCCTCAAGAATCATTGCCCAGAGGTAATTTACAAAAATTTAAAGTACTCAAAAGGGTGAATTCTTTAACTCTAACAACATAGCAGCAATAAGCAAAATCAGTTAACCCACATGTGGCAGTCTGAGATTATTTATGAATTCCAAAAAGAGAGATTATGTTTGTAAACTGTTCTGTTCCTCTGGGCATGATACCCTTTGATTGTATTAGATTCAGCTGAGATGTCTTTGAGTAAATGTTAAGATTAGGGCTTTGATTCGACCAAGTCAGTAGGGTGGAACTCGGGCTAAGTCCCTGCCCCCTTGGTGGGCTATATAAATGGACACTCACTCAAGAAGACACAGAAGCAGGCACAGGAAGAAAGAGAGCTCCACAGACACGGTAGAGGAGAGAACTACAGCCTGGGCGGGAAGAGAGATGAGCCACTTGCATGATAGTTTGCAGCTGAAGAGAACAGAGCAGCTGAGCTGAGGAAGCCTGGAAAGAAACAAACCCTATCGTAGCCTACAGCTGAGATCAGAAGAAGCTGAGCCCATGGAGCCTTAAGAGGAAGAAGAAAGGAGAGACCAGGGCTACCATCTTACTTCAACACCTGTCAACTGACTTGCACGAGAAAATACCTCTTATGGTACCTTGAGCTGGACTCTTTAGAGCCTTGTAACTGTAAGCTTTTACCCCAAATAAATGCCCTTTATAAAACCCAACAGATTTCTGGTATTTTGCATCAGCACCTCTTTGGCTGACTAATATATCACACAATGGTTATTGCCATTCAAAGTACTATAATGCAATTCTTATTCCTTCTTTATTCCTTGATTGTTCTGGCCTGCACTGCCTTCCCCCTTCGTTTCAGTGCTGTTTATGTACTCAATCATGTACCACTTATTATGGTATTTAACTCTTATGTTTTAAAATAGTTTATCTTCCTAATTGTAGTGTGGGGTGAGAGTGGAACTTAAAAAAAAAAAAAAAAATCAGGGCCATTTACTTCCCCACACAAAGTAATGAAATATCTTTGATAAAGTTCTAATTTTGGTATTATGGGCTCTGTATTAGAAGAATTAGGGATGACTTCTACTGGGTAAAGTGGGCTCTCAGAAACTGAAATTGCCAAAAGGAAAATAGAAATTATCTGCAGTAAGAGATGAAAATCATCTGCCAAAATAGGGGGCGTAGAGTGCAGAAGAGAGTGACAGAGTGATCTCATGAAGGTAAATGGGGCAGAGGCACCCCCTGGCTGGCTCTCAATACCCCACACACCTTGGCTGCACTCGTTGAGGAAATGAAAGCTTCAAGTAAGTTAATCCAAGATAGAGTAGCTTCAAGGCCAATTTCCACCACGACTTTCTCTGAGGAGGCAAAGTCCAGAACTGCCTGAAAATATTATTTTGCCACCTAAAGGGACTCCTTCTGTCATTCTGCCAAGCAATGCCGTCCTGCCTTCCTCCTCTCTATTCTTTACATTTCTTCTTCAGCCTCAGAGAAGAGGCTGAGGAGAGAGAACAGAAACAAAACAAAACACCAACTCTTGAAGGAGAGGAATAAATGCTCACCTCTTTCTACCTTTCATACTTGCCTAGGAGACAACCATTTGCTACATCACACAAAAAAATACCTAACTAGGTGATTTACCTTTCCTAAAACTAATGCATTGATGAGACTGTGAACTTCTAGAGGACTAGGTCCAACTCAGTATAATCCTTGTTAGGTTCTACTATTATTTTACAAAAAAGAAAAAGAGAAAAAACCCCACAACTTTTTCTAAATGGTATAGAGCAATTCTATGATCACTCCTCTTTGCCGAACAAATAGGAATCACACCTAATTCATTTGTTGCTTAAATAGTGACTTAAATTGTAGGTGTCATTTAGCTATATTATACATGACCTTGGACTGGAAGTTTCTGAGCTAATTGTAGGGAAGGTCATATGGATTGACACTATGAGAAGGAAGGAGGCTAAAAGGTAGACACGAAAGTCTGTGAACTTGCCTGTATGTGTGTGTGTGTGTGTGTGTGTGTGTGTGTGTGTGCACATGCAAGAGAGAAAGCAAGATCAGGAGAGAGACAAAATTTTGAAAAGAATTTAATTTTGGAAACAGCAGTTTTTGGAAAAACATTTACTATTTAAAGGGTTACATTTCACATTGTGACAAAAAGAGCCTTTTTGTTTTTTCATTTATAAAAAGCGGAGGTCCATGAGAAGAAAGATACAAACCAGAACACCAAAGTATAAACACGTATTTGGGCAAGGCAGAGATGGACATGGAAAATAAAGAGATGGCACGGAAGGTCTTGGAAGGCAGAGCTTTCCAAAGGAAGGACATGGTATGGAAACCCAAGCTGCTGCCACCACAAATTTATCCTCCATTACCTCGTGTATGGACTTGCTCACACATGCATGGAGGTTCAGATGCTGTTTGTTTTGTGTAACTGAATGAACGGGTGGGCAGAGTTAATTGGATTTGCTCATTAGATAATTAAAGCAGCTTGCCACATCAGTTATTACATGTGTATTAAACTTGTCTTTGGTATTTCAAGGTTTTTCCTTTTCTGCATTAAACGATGTTAATAATCCTCTCCCAGATATCTTCTAAGGTAGAGATCACATTTATGGTTTTCGATAACTGTTGCAGTGTTCAAAATGGTGTGAAAATTCCTTGAATTGAATAAGTTCAGTGGCTTGAATAAGTGGGATATACCTTTACCTACCAAAACTAATATTCTCACAAAGAGATGGATAGAGAAAAGCATTTTTAAAAATTATAAACATAATTGTATTATACAAAATTGTCTAGTTCCAATTTTTAATATAATATACACATAAATAACTATAAATAAAGGTCTACTGAAAAGCTAGCAAAATCATTGAAATAACAAAATATTTTGATGTAGGAGGATCCTCTCCTAGGGCAGGCTAGAGAATAATATAATAACAGCTGCATAAATTACATGAGCTGAGTCCCATTGGCTATGAATCAGGCACTTTGTCAAATACTTTATATATGTATGGGTTCAGTGAACTCTCATAGCAATCTGTGGGGTGAAGACTCTTATTGTCATTCCTATTTCATAAAAGAGGACACAGAACCGGAGTTTCAGTGACTTGACCAAGGTCTCACATGCAGTTAGCAAAGAGTAATGCCCAAGTTGGGTCTAATTCCAAAGCCAATGGTGTTGAGCGCTGCATGTCAGGAATCTATGTTGCTTTTTTCTTCTTCTCATTGAAACTTTAGAAGATACACAGTGCCAATGAGTAATTGCTACCTTATTCTAATTTCATGTGGAATAATTTAAAACCGATATCAAAAGAACATGATGATGATAATGCCGTCAATATATGGAGCTACCTCTATAACCAGCTCAGAGTATTCGTATTTTCATGCTTACATAGCTTTAGCCAAGTCAGAAAGGTGCCTCATTTAACCGTGAATTTGCAACTTTTGTAAAATCCCCACATCCTGCAAGAGTGGAAGAAAATGTAATGATCAGAATAAACCATAAGAGCTAGAGTACAAAAATTATATTTTACATAGACCTACCACATTTCTTGTGTATATTTCTCTAGCAGCTGTTGTTTAGAAAGTGCTACTGGTCACACTGAAAAAATATGGCAGTTCCCATCATATTAACATAAATATTTTTACCTGAATAATTCCTGCTGTTCTTTTGAAACTGAAATTAATTCACATATTGTTTTCCCTGGAGTTTCCCCAAAACTTGCCAGTTGTTTTTCTTTTTTCTTTCTTTCTTTCTTTCTTTCTTTTCTTTTCTTTTTTTTTTTTTTTTTTTTTTTTTTTTTTTTTAAGGTAGAGAACAACTGTGTGTGTACTGGGGCTGAACCAAGTATTATTTCTAAACAGCGTTTCCATTTTCCGGTGCACGCTAGACTAAGAGGAAGGATAATGGTGCTGAATACAGAATCAGTGCAAATTCAAATTGAATCTTTCTATTTTGCTTTTAACACATATCTCCTACCCCCAAGATGGACTGAATTATGATACCCACAATTTACTGCTAGCAGTACCAAATCATTAAAGGCTGGCTTTGTACTTCCTATAGAGTGTGATCTCATACAACCCAGGTAAACATGGCCATAGTGATTTAGTCAGCCCGCTTCTTTGCCCTTGAGAGAGAATGCTTACAAGGGCATTTTCACACCCAGAGCAGTTAGGAGCAAGGGCTCTTCAGTAGGTAACCCTGGGTTCAAGTCCCAGCCCATCCCCTTCCTAGCATGCAAAGCCTGAACAAACCTCAGCGTTCTTGACAATAAGTGAGATACTATTCAGAACCTCAAGGGAGGGCCACCACACTGCCCCACACCAAGAGTTTATCATAGTTTATGTGAATGGTGTCCCCTGGACTTGGGCAATGTACTACTTGAGCATGGTGGCCCTGCCAGAGGGTTGTGGTGATACAATGTGTTTATGGTTTGTAAAAACACTTGGCCCATTACTTCGTAGAAAGAAATGCAATGCTTTGACGTAAGCAGTAATGCTGAAGGTAAAAACATCAGTCACCCAGAGGTAGGGGGGTAACTGGGAAAGGGAATATTAAGGATAAGAAGCCTTTTTTATTTAGCTCATGTCATTGCACATGTGAGGCTGCCCGTGGAGGCGAATATAATGAGAAAAAGGGAGGAGGAGAACTGCTGCCCTCCATGGCATTTGGAGACTGCTTCAGCTTCTCATCAACAATAAAGGCAAGTACAAGAGCACTTGTTTGTACCCTAAATACGAGAGCAATTTAATCACTTAGAGAGAATTTGGTGGGCCATTATATTTAGAACTTCTGAAGATTTATTTATTTTTTGTTCTAAGTCAACGAAACTCTAGCATCTAAGGATGCTAACACATTACTGGGCCCATAGATTTATGCAAGGAAAATTTGATTTAAAATTGGTAATTCTTCAAATTAAAGACGGAAACTGACTTTTCTCACTAGAAAT
>JAQZBX010023513.1:0-30778 GCA_029593785.1 Cabassous unicinctus | reverse complement strand
ATAAATAAATCTTAAAAAAATAAAAAAATAAAGCCATGAATACAGGAGAAAGTAATTATTAGCATAAGGATGAAATTGAAACACGGTAATACAAGAGATGACAAAGTCATGCATATAATTTATTTGCTAAGTCAAGAAAAAGAAGCCACAACAAAATTTAGCTATTTCCTGGAAAAATTACATAATTTTAGTTTTCTTATTTATAAAATATTCACCTCAGAGATGTCATTAGGATTAAATGAGAAGGCTTCCTTAAAACAGGGAGTGCAGTGTCTGGCAATAGCAGACACAGTAAATTCCAGAGCTGTCTGTCCCCTTCCCTGCCAGTAAACTTTGTTAAGATCTGCTGGCGCTCTGCTAGGCACTGGTGCTATGAGTTCAGAGAAAAAAGGAACTCAATTTGGACATGACTTGTCTGCTAAGCTTTTTCAGGGAAACTAGTACTTAAGCTAAGCCTAGAGGAAAAGGAAAAATCCAAATAGGAGGAAAAGGAAAAGAATTCTTGGCCGAGGAAGCACATTTAATTTAATGAGAATACTCTTTTCCTAAATCTAATATCTACTTTGGTTCCTTCTGGTTCCATGTCCCTCTAGACCTTTGCTTTCCAAAAATCTATCTGAGTCCCTGATAGGGCACTTCCCTGTTCAATCTGCTTCTCTTGAGATGCCAGTTATCTGCTGAACCTGAGAAGACCCTCCAACCCAGTAGTTATAATGTAAGATGAAAAGAGTGAATTTTAAAACCACATAATGTACAAAATGATACAAATTCTGTTTTTAAAAAATGAATTTGACTACATAAAAGACGATCTAAATGAAAACAATGATATTCCTGGGTTGAGGGAATTTCAGATACTTTTTATTTATACCTTTAAAATTTTTAATTTACTTTTATTCATTTTCAAATAATTTACAATGAGCGTAAGTGCTTTTATATATTACAAAATCATGTATTTAAAAATTAAATAGCCCTAAGGCTACATTTGCCATGAATTCCCTTTCTGCCAGGCCTAGCTCCATGTCTGGCATGGTACATGTGCCCAAAAAAAGACAGTTGAATAAGCCACACCCACTGTGGTCAATTTGCTCAGTCATCCAGCAATTCTTTCAACTCAGAAGTGAAAGGTACACCTAGACTATTGAGCCACGCAAACTGGCCAGTAAAGTAAGGAGAAGGGAAAACTATAAAATCACCAATGGTTAAAAAAGCATGGTATCCCTCCTCCTCATTAGCAGTATGTATACGTAATTCTTGCCAGAAGGTTTTCATAGAAAGAAGGTGGTTTGCTATTTCTGAAATTGAACTACTGTCTGTCTCCTTTGAATCTTCTCTGATGTTCTCTCTTCCTTTGTCAACTGTTGAGCTTAATCGTTCAGGCTTATAATCTGTGTCCTGGTCAACTGACCTCAGCAATATTGCACTTTCAACTTCATTTCCTTTGGAGTCATCAGGATACATGGAACATTTATTCCAATAGCCACAGTTCCAGATTACCCTCGGCTTTCTTGACAGAACTTGTCAGTAGCACATTTAACCTCTGCTTAGGGATAATTAATCTTGTCTCGTCTTGTTAGCTCAATGTTCCTTAGAGAAATATAACTACTGCAAGCTTTCTTGAGTTTCTCACAATGAACACTCCTTGCATTTCCATTCAAGTTTCCTCGCCTTTACTTTGATTGGTTGGATTCTCAAATCAGTGCAGACAACTTAGAATATTTTCAAGACTAGTACTTCTAGAAAATTGTTCTTGGACTTTCATATTGCCTTTTAAAGGCTATCAAACTTTTAGATAAGGTTACAATTTACTCAGCTTTTGGTGAAAATGATTTTAACCATTAGAATGTTTCATTCTAATACTTATTAGCTGTTACTATTGTCATTTTAGCTTGTTATTTCAGCTTGATAACTATTTGTTGAACACCAGAGCACTACTGAAACACAATGATGTGGAAGATATAGTGCATGACTTTAACAAACTTATGGTTAATATAACAAATAAGTAGAGGACATTTTAGCATAATATTTTTCATTATCATTAACACATATGTATCACAAGAACATCAAAATTTAAGAATTATGAAATATAAAAACCTTATATATAAGAATATCTAAGACATAAGAATACCAGAAGTTCCACCTTTACAAATCAACATACAATTTTTAAAAAGATGTAATTGAGAGACAATACCTTACCTTTACACCAAAAAGAGTGAGTCAGTATTATTTTTTTAAAGTGCATTATGGGGAGACTCCTCCTCAGTTGACTAAGGCTTTCTCAAAGTCCTAATCAGCAGTTTCTAGTATTTAGGTAAAAAGTTGAGTCCAGTGTGTATCTTCCACTAGTTTCCCAAGATAAAGACTTTCAGTGCTGCCTCTGCTCCCCACCCGACACTTTGTTGGTAATTCTTCCCCATGTTCTAGATACCCTATGTTAACCTGAGTTCAACCATTGTCCATTCACAACTCACTGTGATTCCCTGTGGTAGCTTGTGTAGGTCCAGCCATGCAGAGCTCAATGCAGCTCTACATGTGAATGGAAGTGGATTTCACCTATTCTTACTATGTAGACAATTAAGTTCTCATTGTGTTTAATTTTGTTGTATTTGTTTCATTTCCCCAATAAGACCACATGTTGCTTGCAGGCAGGGGCAAAATGTTACATGCATGGTAAGTTCAGCTGGGATAAATGCCTATGAAAGTGTCCTGGAAAATTAATTAGCATGCTGTTTCTGAGTATTAGCCTGTAAACTCTTTGAGGATAGAGGGACTGTGTCCTTTTCATTGTTTATTTCCCCCCTGGTGCCTAGCACAGTGTCTGGCCCAGAGTATGTTCTCAGTAAATATCAACTCAGTAAGAAAAGAAATCTCCAGTTAAGCTGCCTTTCAAAGGCGAATTCAGAGTGTCAGTACCATGTGTCCCTGGAAGCCTAACTCAGCAGGCTGGCATCATGGAATGACACCAAGCCCTCCTGAAGAAGATGGGGCTTCATTCTTCCTGTGTATTTAGAAGGAAAACATAGATGTCTGTCTTTCCATTATCTTCTGTTCTCCAGGCAAATTGGAAATCAGCTTACTCTCCTTAAGAACACATGCTAGTTAGTTCTTCAGTCAACATTAAAAACTAATCACCAAAAATTTACTGAGGCGATGACTGCACAACTCTGTGATGAAGATGAGAGCCACTGAGTGTTCTCTTAGGATGGATTGTACAAGGCATGTGACTGTATAACACAGGGAACCATGTGGTGGAGGATGGACTGTGGTTAACAGGACAAATATGAGCGTGTTCTCTTACGAGCTATAAGAAATGTACAATACTAACACATAGTGTTAATAATGGGAGGGATGTATGGAAAAATATACCAAATGTAAGCTATAGGCCATGGATAGTAGTAATATTTTGATTATGTTCATTCATAATCTATAACAAATGTTCCAAAACAATGCAAGGTGTTGGTGGAGGGGAGATGTATGGGAATTCTGCACATTACTCATGATTGTTTTATATACTCACAAATTCTCTAATAAAAATATTTTATTTAAAAAAGTGATCTCCAAACTCACTAATAAATGAGAAACAAATAGACTGAAAATAAAAATGAAATGGTAACCCTGGTCAGATGGCTGGAGAATTTGTAGACTTTTACCTCTACCCGTGAGCTGTAAAAGCAGGTTTACCTATACAATTTCAGCCTCTTTTAAGGCCATTAGCGCCATGTTATATTTAGTATTAGCTATCAAAAATACATTTGTATGGGTAAGTGCAGAGTTATGAGTGAGATGAAGGTGTAGTAATGACAATTTCGTCTAGAATTTGGCTTAAGAGCCAGCTCTGGGAAGTGATTTATAATTAGCTTTAATCTATCTTTACAAGTATTTCTCCACACTTGTATATATTCATCAAGAGAATCAAAATATAGAAGCTATTGCCATCTACATGAAAGAAGTTAAAAAATAATTCTTGCAAGATATTTTCATGGTATTTCTACACCATTTACTATTTTTCCTGCAATGAGGAAATGTAGAACTATTACCATTCTAGCTGAAAAAAAAAAGATTGAGGCAAAATTTGGCAGTTTAAAATTTCAAATAATATGTGGTATTAATAATAAAAAGAAAAGTTACACATAGGCTATCAGAGCTGTATTGCTAAAGAGTATTTTATAATAGCATATGCACTTTATTGCTAAGAATAAATGTGGAAAGGAAAAAGCAACGTTTTCTAAAAGTGCATGGATAATGATATAAATACAGAAAGACATGTTTTCGAATCAGATTGCTAGGATTCCAATCCCAGACTCACCAATTACTAAGAGCACGAACTCTGCAAGTCAGTTAACCTCACTCTGTCTCCTTTCCTTTTGTGTAAAATGGGGATGATGTCCTTACCTAACATGGTTGCTATAAGAGTGAGTGCATTTGTGAATATAAAATCTTAGAATGGTGCCTTGCACATGGTGAGCATTTAATAAATGTTAGTTCTTATCGTTAATGATAATAGCTCATTACTTGAGAGTTAAATAATCAGGGTGGTGTAGTTGAAGGCCTTGAATTGGAACACCTGAATTTCAGAGTTTTCATTATATTGTTGACGAAGCATCGGTCATTTACTCACTTACTCTGGACATCTGTGGCTCCTTCTGAAAAAAAAAGATGAGCAAGCTGCTTTGAATAATCTCTCCAATTCCCCTTCTAATTGATACAGTCTATGTTTTTTGGGGAATAAAAAAGTCTAATTTTCAGAAATTAACAAAATCTTTGAGAAATTCTTAAGGTCTTTACATTCAAAAGTAAACAAAATTAATTTAACGTTCTCCCTTTCATTTCATACAAAAGCAACCGAGCATTGAGCCAAGTGCATCAACCTGATCAGGGATTTGCTTCCTAATTCATTGTGCGGTGTCCTTCAGCTGAAGCAAACTGAAATGTTCACTTTAAAAGGGTGGCTGCAGAGAAAGGCGATGTTACAGTGGAGCAACAGCACAAGTAGAGGTGTGGCAAATTCAACTGTATGAACAGAAAGAGGCAAAGAGGGAAACAACAGCTTACACAGAGCAAGCATTTGTCCTTGCTTGATTCATTTATTATCTTACCCAGCTTCTGAGGTTCAGAAATCCAAGAATGGCTTCACTGTAGGGTTTTGGCTCAAGGTCCCTCATGAGGTGACAATCAAGGTGAGTGGGCATATCTAAGTCATGAAAAACCTTGAAAGGGGCTAGAGGATTCACTTCCAAGATGGTGCAAACATGGAGCTATTGGCTGGAGTCCGTAGTTCCTCGCTGGCAGCAGGCTGGAAGTTTCAGTTCCTCTTCACGTGGTCTATCCTCAGGGTGGCATGCAGAGTGTCCTCATGGCAGGGTAGCTGACACCCACCCCCAGAGCAAATGATTAAAGTAAAACAACCCAACATGGAAGCTAGGATATTTCATAAACTTACCTCAGAAATGATATATCATCAGTTCTGCTGTATTCTATTTGGTCACACCAACCAACGTGGAAGGTATCAATATCAGGAAGTGTGGATCACTGGGGACCATCTTGGACACTGGTTACCACCACACTTGTCATTCTGTTTATGCCCAAAATAAGTGGACAAGGAAATGAAATCTTCCACACCTTCAATCTATTTCTGCGAACCTCTCAGAATTATTCTCAAGGACGTTTGTTTGAAGAACAAGGAGAAATAGTGGTACCATTTGCCAAGATGGGCATCATTGGATAGAAGTTCGTCAGAATTTTTAAAAAAAGAAATTATGGATTCTATTTTGGAAAGATATAGTTTGAGATGTCTGTTAGATGCTCATGCTGTATGTGTTTCAAGGGTTCCAAGATATGTATTTTCCCTTCTACATGGCTGCTAAACACAAGCCAATGATCTCACCAAAGAAACTGTTAAAAGTGGTTAAATGTTCCAACATCAGAGAAAAATCAAGCTGTGCTAGACTTAGGAAGATGTGGTATGTCAATCTCAAGCAAGGCATGTTCCAAAGAGAATATCAAGAGCAATTTTGATTAGACTTAAGGAGTATGGTGTGAGTCTAGTAATTAATATGATCTTTCTTGTTAATTCAAAATCACATCCTAGCTCAAGACTTGTCCCCTAAATTCCATATTTGTGTATGCAGTTGCCTATTTGACATATACTACATACTTGAATGTCTAATAGGTTTTAAAACTTAAAAACAGAACTCCTAATTTCTCCATCATACCACCACCAAATCCGCTACTCACTGAGTCTTCCATAACTCAGTAAATGGTCCCACCATCCACCCAGTTGCTCAATCTAACATCTTATGAATCAGTTTTAATTATTCTCTATCCCCCATACCCCATGTATAATCGTCATCTAATTTTATTGGTTCTATTTCCAAAATATATCACAAGTGTATCAACTTCTATATTCACTGAAATCACACTTTGGTATTGAAATCAAGCCACCGTGCTCTTTCTCACCCAGGCTACTATTATTGCTACAAACTGCTTTCTCTGATTTCACTTCTGGCCCTCTTTACTCCATTCTCCATGCAGCAGTTAGAGTAATTTTTTTCAAAGTATATCTGCTCAGGTCACATCATTGCTTAAAGCCCTCCAATGGCCTCTGGTTACACATAGAAGAAATTCCAAAACTCCACACCTACTTGCAAATCCCTACGTGATTGCCACTGTGCCTGTGCCCATGACCTTATCTCACACTACTCCCCCTATGCTCACCATGTTCTAACTACTTGGCTTTCTTCTGGTCCCTCCAATATACCATACTTGTTCCCACATCAAGGCTTTCCCACTTGCCCATCTGGAATGCTCTTCTCTCAGGTACTTGAATAATCTAATTCTTTTGATTATTCACATCTCAAATAAAATGTCACCTCCTAGAAGCCTTCCATGAAAATCTGTGTCTTAGTCCCAAGCACTGCTGATCACAATAAGTCTGTGTTATTTTCTTTATAGGACTTAACAGTACTAAAAGCTGTATTGTTTGTTTCTTGATTATTATTTTGTCCCAGTGGAATATCAACTCTGGGAGAACGTGACTATTTTCTATCTCATTTGCAATACTAATATTATATACTATATTATACTATTGTAATATATACTCGTATATATACTAGTATTATATAATCAATAAATATTTGTTGATTCATTCCATAAATCGTTATTAATTACACACCTTTCACCTTTCAAGGTTGATAGAATCCTTCCCTAGCTTGCCTGAGTGCTTGCATTTGTTTTTTCCGGTTGCAATGTTTGGATAACATTTTTAGCAATGAACCATTGGTTGAGAGGGGGAAATTGGTAAACAAAGTGAGCAGTGGTGACAAATACATATAATAACGAATGGGCACGGAGTAGCCCTTGTTTCAAAGTTAGTGATTCGAATGGAACTGGGGATATGGAATGACACAAGCCATATGAATAAGGATTATATAGGTTCAATAGAATATAAAATCCTTGAGTTAGATCACAACCAAGTATTCTGGCAAAGACCCATTTAAAACATCTTTGAAATATTAGCTTCTTGAGTCCTGGTTTGGTTCAATTTTCATTTTGATAAGTTTTCCCACTTCTCCTGACCAGTGCCAAAAAGAGTATCAGGTCCATAGTAGGAGCTAAGGGAATACTTTTTGGACTGATATGAAATGATGAAGCAGGGCACTAAAGCCAGAGTTTGTTAGATCTGGATAGACATGCAGAAAAAAAAGCAAGCTCAGTGATCAAGTGAGGCCAATTAGCATTTTAGAATCCAGGCTAAGAAAGCATGAATTGAAACGACAAGAAAGTGTGATGCCAAAACCTGGCAATGGCATTACAAGAAGAGGAAGTTACAGACAAATATCCTTCACATACATTGACTCAAACATCCTTAGCAAAATATTGGCCAGCCAAATCCATCAAAAGCTGTAAAAAAGAATATATCCTGACCAAGTGAGGTTTTTCCCTAGAGTGCAAGTTGATATGATATTCAAAAATTAATCAATATATTTCATTCTAAGTTTGGGAACAAGACAATGATGCTTATTATCACAACTGCTATTCAGGATTGTACTAGAGGTCTTAGCCAGTGCAACAGGGCAAGGAAAAGATATAAAAAGGAAAGAAAACATTGAAACATCTTCTATTTATATAGATTACAGGATTATATTTGTATAAAATCCTAAGTAATTCATAAACTACTGTAAGTAGTAGAGATTCTAATGAGATAGCAGCATAAGAGACAAATATAGCAAACAAAAAGTAGGCTGCAGCAATAAAACCAAAATATTGAAAAGATTAAATTAAGTACAAAAATATTTGGTTAAGTTTAATGAAGGCACAAAGAGAAAAGATATTGGCCCATAACTTACACTCCAGAAAGAAATAGATTCAGAAAAACTTTATGAAAATTGCAATATTTTTCTTTACAAATTATTACCAAACATTTAAGACTTACCCAAATATTAATTGTTCAGTAAAATATGGATTAAAATTTTCTCCCAAAAAAGAGGTTGCAAAGTTAAATAATACAAAATACAGAACTAATTATGAACATTTGTGAATACATATGTTAAATACAGATATGTCTTTCCTAGCTCGGTCCTCTGATTGAGCCTAGGAGCAGTGACTCCCCCGTGGTAATGAACACACCCATGCCTAGCTCTTGGTTTCTAAATACTACTCTGTAATGAAAGGAACCAAAGTTATTTAGAGAAATGGTTGATTCTATGATTGGTGCAGGGAAAATACAAACTATGTCTGCAGCATCTTGTAGTGACAGATAGTAAGAAAGTGCTAAAGCAAAAATGGATGGGAATGGGCAGATCAAAAGGACGCTGGAGACAAACCAATAGAGTCCCGAATGGCCAAATCGGAGTGACAGTTGAATTGTTGTTGCTCAAAAATTTGAGCAACTAAATAAATAATGATAATATTGGGTTATTCTAATAAAATGAGAATACAATAAATATTCATGAGTTCACCTTGATATAAATAAATAATTGACTACATTTATAAATGGGGCAGAAGGAATAAGTCTTCTTCACAGAAGAATTTTTAAGAAAAAAAACCTGTGAATGTTTCTCCCAAGGAGATGAAGCTTAATTCTCCTAACCCTGAAGTTGGGCTAACAGACTTCCAAAGAATAGCATATAGAAAGGGAGAAATAGAAACTTTACAGTGGGATACCTGGACCAACATGACTTTAACCAAGTGATCAAAGTTAACATCACCAGTAATGAGTTCTGTTTAGAGTGTGCTGCATCCTCTGATATGATGAGATGAAAAAGACACTTCATCTTTGTAGTATTCTTCTCCCAATCCCAAAACTCCAGTATAGTCACAAGACAACATCTGACAAACCCAAATTGAGTGACATTTTATAAAACACCTGATCAGTGCTTTTCAAATGTTTCAAGGACAGGAAACACAAGAAACAACTGAGAAACTATTACAGACTAGAAGAAACAAAAACGACATGATGACTAATTGCAATGTGGTACCGTAGATTGGATGCTGCAATAGGGAAAGAACCTTAGTGGGAAAACTGGTGACATCTGAATGAAGTCTGTGGTTTTAGTTCATAGTATTGTGCCAGTGCTAATTTCTTAGTTTTGACAAATGCAACATGGTTATGCTAACATTAGAGGAAGCTGGGTGAGGGGTATAATCTTTGCAAATTTTCTATAAAGCTGTAATTATTCTAAAATAAAAAATTTATTAAAAATATATAGGAAAAATCCCATATACCAGATGGTGTCTATACCTCAGAAGAGACACCAAACACAGTATTTTATAAGACAAATTCTGCAAAATATTCAAGGAACAATTTTTTTTCTTATGCAAAATAACAACAATGGGAATGACAGGATAATTGTCAACTAATTCTAAGACAGCTTAACTTTGAAATCAAGAGAAAATAAAATCACATATATATATATAAACTATATTTGCAAACCAAACTTGCCAGCATAATTAAGACTAAAACACATTAAAAATATATGAGATTTAAACCCAGTATAGGTTTTATTATATGGTAATCTGAGTAAATCATGATTATCACAACAGTTGCTAGTAAAGCACTTGATAAAATGAGCACCTCTTCCTGGTAAGCAGCTTTAGCTAGAAACAGAAGGGAACTTTCATAACCTGTTAAAGGAATCTCCCACTAGACCGCAACCATCATTACTGAATGATGAATCATTAGACATTTTGTCTGAAGACAGAAATAAGAACACGATGCTCTCTATCACAAAAACTATTCAGCATTGTTCTAGAAGTTTAAAACCATAAATGAGATAAGAAAAAAAAATTATTAAAAGGTATAGTACAGTGTTTCTCAAAGTCTGGTTCCTGGGCTAGCAGTAGTGGCACCACCTATGGACTTATTAAAGTGTAAATTATTGGGGCGCACCCCAGACCGTCTGAATCAGAAACTATTAGAACCAGCAGCCTATGTTTTCATAAGGTCGTAGGCAGTTCTGATGTGTACTAGAGTTGGAGGTAATCCATGTAATAAGTCTTGTTTGTGCTTCATCTGCATCTATTATAATAGTTTTGTATATATACATATATATGTCTGTATATAATTCACATAACATTCCTCTGATGTAGATATATTATTATTATCCTCAATTACAGGTGAGGAAACCAAGGCACAGAGAAGTTTAATAACTTTCATGATGCCATATAGCTAAATTTCTGAGTTAGTTGAATAAAAGTTAAATATTCCGATATGGTAGGAATTTATTAATAACAGAAAATTACTAGAAATTTAAAATAAATTAAAAATACTGGAAATTTAAAATAAAAAAGGAAAATAAGTTTACCAAAGTGTGGACACATTTAATGATTATATTTGTAAATAACCTATATTTGGTTTTCATTGCATATATATTCTTATTTTATTGTAAAAGCTGTGGTAGAAAGAGTAACATTCAAAGAAACAGTTCTCCCTTTCCATCTCAACCCTTGCTTTCCAAATTCTGAAACTGAACAGAATCAGATAAATTTTTGGGCAAATCCATGCTACCAGAATTCTCTGTTTACTATTTAAAACTTAAGGACCACATAAATATTGATAACATAGTTTTTCAAACTATCTGAACTAGATATCTGAATTTTCACTCTTCAACTTTAGAAAGGGAATAGATTGGATATCGAGGAATATTTGTATTCCATTCATACTGTACATGTTACTTCTACAAGGTGCAAAACTGTTAGATGAGCTCTGGTGAATAAAATGTGAGCAGGAGGGACCCATGGCTTTCACTTCCAGGCTGAGGCAGTGCATAGTGCACTTGGGTTCTTCAGTCTAATTCCTACTATGTTACTGTGGCCCTGAAGTCTACCTGTTTCACTTTGTGTAGCTGTAAGCTGGCAGAAAATTCATCAGCCTGGCTAGCAGAGCAATGTCCTGATCTGAGCACATACCACTTTCAAAGGGCATGTGGCATGAGTGAAAAATGAGACAAAACAAAAAAGCATTGACTTGTGGGAAGATGGCATCAAATTAGGAAGGTAGGGCTCAATTCTCACAAAAATAAAGGAGAATGAGCCAGAAGCTGTCTGAGGGATCTGCTTTGGAGGTCAGCAGACCAGGACAATGCTTCACAACTCCCAGGAGGGTGAAGGTCAGAGAGACAAAGAACCCAAAACA
This sequence comes from Cabassous unicinctus, assembly GCA_029593785.1. NCBI lineage: Eukaryota > Metazoa > Chordata > Mammalia > Cingulata > Chlamyphoridae > Cabassous > Cabassous unicinctus. The sequence goes on along the minus strand of JAQZBX010023513.1, from coordinate 19,149 downwards.
ATAAAAGTCTGTGACCAAACCCCCCGCAGTAGCTGGGAAGGGCTCTTCTCCCCCACTCCCAAGATATTAAGCTGGGGTAAAACCCCTGGCTCACTGCAGCTGACTGAGAGGGGAACAGACATCTTCCTCCCTGTCAGCTGTTACAATGGAAAAGGGAGGGGGAGTTGGGGGGTTTTTCTTCAGTGAATTCATCCGGCAGAGCCTGCTTTGAATCTCAACACTAGCCAGACCCAAACACAGGAAAACAGAGTTTGAAACACCTCCTTGGAAAGGTGTGTTGACAAGCACCATCTGCTGGCCGGTGTGGAAACTGCATAGACAAAAACTGCTTTTGGTTCTCTCTATACCCTAACTCCTGGGAAAAAATCTGTGCTCCATTAATGAGTCCTTGGCCCAATTGGTGGGCAATTTGAAAGACTTAGAACAAGTTGAACCAAATTTCAAAGAACAGCTGTGAAAAAAAAAAAACACAATAGACAAGAGAGAGAAATTGGCCATAAGAGTAAATTCACCAACATATTCAGATGCTTAGACATCAGCAAAAAATTACAAGTCATACTAGGAAACAAGAAGAGATGGCCCAGCCAAAGGACCAAACCAAATATCCTGAAGAGATACAGGATTTAAGACAATTAATCAATGATAACCACACAACTCTCTTAAAATAATTCAAAAAATTGAAAAAAATATGACTAAAGCGATAAAGGATATTAAGAAAGCATTAGGTGAGCATAAAGGACAATTTGGAAGTCTGCAAAGTAAAGTAAGAGTTTTTTGGAAAAGAGTGTAGAAATGAAGATTATTAGGAAGGGTAAACTAAAGGTAAGAAGACAGACAATAGAATGATATGACAACAGAAAGCCAAAGGATGAAAAGGATGAAGTAAGTAATGTATTTACAGTGATAACATTGAATGTTAATGGCTTGAACTCCCCAATCAAAAAACATAGATTGATAGAATGGATTAAAAAAATATGAGCCATCTATATGTTGTCCACAAAAGACTCACCTCAGACATAAGGACACAACTAGGTTAAAGGTGAAACATTGGAAAATGATATTCCAAGCAAATAGTAACCAAAAAAGAGCTAGAGTAGCATACTAGTATTGGACAAAATAGATTTCAAATGCAAAACTATTATAAGGGTTGAAGAAGATCATTATATATTAATAAAAGGGGCAATTCACCAAGGAAAAAAACTCTACTAAATATTTATTCATCTAACCTGAGTGCCCCAAGATGCACAAGGCACACCCTGGCAAAACTAAAGGGAGAAATAAATGTCTTTACAGTAACAGTTGGACACTTCAATAAACTGCTCTCAGTATTGGATAGAACATCTGGATGGAGGATAAATGAAGAAACAGAGAACTTGAATATTATGATAAATGAACTAGGTCTAAAAGATATCTATAGAGCAAAACAGCAGGATATGCTTTCTTTTCAAGTGCTCATGGATCTTTCTCCAAAATAGACCATATGTTGGGTCACAAGGCAAGTCTCAGTAAATTTAAAAAGATTGAAATTTTATAAAACACTTTCTCTCATCATAACGGGATGAAGCTAGAAATCAATAATGGATGGAAAAGGCAAAATCCTTAAATATATGGAGATTAAACAACACATTATTAAATAATCAGTGGGTCAAAGAAGAATTTGCAAGAAAATTCAGCAAATATCTTAAGATGAATGAAATTAAGAATACAACTTATAAAAATTAATGGGGCACTACAATGGCAGTAATGAGAGGGAAATGTATAGCCTTCAGTGCTTACATTAAAAAAGAAGAAAGAGCTAAAATTGAAGATCTAACTGCATGCCTAGAGGAACTGGAAAAACTACAGTAAACTAATCCAAAACCAAGCAAAAAAATAAATAAATAGCAAAGATCAGAGCAGGAATAAATGAATTCAAGAACAAAAAAACAATAGAGAGAATCAAGAAAACCAAAAGTTGGTTCTTTAAGAAGATCAACAAAATCGACAAACCATTAGCTAGACTAACAAAGAAAAAAGGAGAGAAGATACAAATAAATAAAATCAGAAAGGAGAGGGGGACATTACCACTGACCCTACAGAAAAAAGAGGGATCATAAGAGGATACTATGAACAACTGTATGCCAAAAAACTAGACAATGTAGAGGAGATGGACAAATTCCTAGAAGCACGTGAATGAACTATACTGACCCTAGAAGAAATAGATGACCTCAACAAACCAATCACAAGTGAAGAGATTGAAACAGTCATCAAAAACACCCCCAAAATGAAAAGCCTAAGACCAGACGGCTTCACAGGTGAATTTTACCAATCATTCAAAAATGATCTAATATCAATCTTGCTCAAGCTCTTCCAAAAAATTGAACAAGTAAGAATGCTACCAAACTCATTCTATGAAGCCAACATCACCCTAATACCAAAATCAGATAAAGATATTACAAAAAAGAAAATTACACACCAATAATTCTAATGAATATAGATCCAAAAATCCTCAACACAATACTTGCAAACAGAATCCAAAAACACATTAAAACAATTATATACCATTATCAAGTGGGTTTTATCCCAGGTATGCAAGGATGGTTCAACACAAGAATAACAGTTAGTGTAATAAAACACTTTAATAAATAGAAGAAGAAAAATCATATGAACCTCTCAAATGATTCACAAAATATAGCACCCTTTCTTGATAAAAACACTTCAAAAGATACGAATAGAAGGAAGCTTTCTCAACATGGTAAAGTGCATAAATGGAAAACCTACAGCTAGCATTGTTCTCAATGGTGAAAGACTGAAATATTTCCTGCTGAGATCAGGAACAAGACAAGGATGCCCACTGTCACCATTGTTATTCAATATTGTGCTAGAGGTTCTAGCTAGAGCAGTTAGGCTAGATAAATAAGTAAAAAGCACCCAAATAGGAAATGAAGAAGTAAAACTTTCACTATCCACTGATAATAAGATCCTGTATCTAGAATCTCCTGAAAACTCCACAACAAAGTTACTAGAACTAATGGACGAGATCAGTAAAGTGGTGGGGTGCACACTTAATATGCAAAAATCAATAGTGCTTCTAAACACTAATGATGTGCAATCTGAGGAGGAAATGAGAAAAAATCCATTTATTATAGCAACTAAAACAATGAAATATTTAAGAAATAAACTTAACCCAGGACATGAAAGACCTCTATTCAGAAAACTACAAAACATTGCTAAAACAAACTGAAGAAGACTTAACTAAATGGAAGGATATTCCATGTTCATGGATTGGAAGACCAAATATAATCTCAATGCCATTCTACCCAAAATGATTTACAGATTCAATGCAATTCCAATAAAAATCCCAACAGCCTTTTTTTGCAGAAATGGAAATACCAATTATCAAATTTATTTGGAAGGGTAAGTTTCCCCAAATACACAAAAAAAAGCTCTTAAAAAAGGAGAACAAATTTGGAGGACTCTCACTTCCTGACTTTAAAGCATATTACTTAGCTACAGTTGAAAAAACAGCATGGTGCTGGCATAAAGACAGACAGATTGATCATGGAAATGGATTGAGAACTCAGAAAAAGAACCTCATATCTACAGTAAAGTGATTTGTGATAAGGCAGTAAAGCCCACCCAGCTGAGTCAGAACAGTCTAGTCAACAAAGTGCTGGGAGAACTGGATGACCTAATGCAAAAGAAAGAAAGAAGACCCCTATCTCACACCTTATACAAAAATTAACTCAAAATAGATCAAGGACCTAAATATAAAAGTAAAACTCATAAAACTCCTAGAAGAAAATGAAGGAAACATCTGCAAGATCTTGTGGTAGATGGTAGTTTCTTAAACCTTACACCCAAAGCATGAGCAATAAAAGGGAAAACAGATAAATAGAACCTCCTCAAAATTCAACACTTTCGCTTCTCAAAGGAGTTTTCCAAAAGGCTGAAAAGGCAGCCAACTCAAAGGGAGAAAATAGTTGGCAATGACATGTCTGATAAGGGTTTATATATAAAAAGAGAACACACAACTCAACAATAAAAAGACAAATGATCTGATTAAAAAATGGGCAAAATTCTTGAAAAGACAATTGTCCAAAGAAGAAATACAAATGGCAAAGAAACACATGGAAAAAATGTTCATCACTAGTGACTAGGGAAATACAAATCAAAACTGCAATGACATATCATTTCACACCTATTAGACTGGACACTATTAAAAAGTCAGAAAACTGTAAATGTCGGAGAGGATTTGGAGAGAGAGGAACACTTGCTCACTGTTGATGGGAATGTAGAATGGTACCACCACTGTGGAGGACTCTTTGGCAGTTCCTAAGGAAGTGTATTAGTCAGGCAAAGGGGTGCTAATGCAAAATACCAGAAATTGGTTGGTCTTTATAAAGAGTATTTATTTGGGGTAGAAGTCCACAGTTACCAGGCCATAAAGCATAAGTTTCCTTTCTCACCACAGTCCATTGCCACGTTTGGAGCAAGACAGCTGCCAACGTTTGCCAGGGTTCAGGCTTCTTGGGTTCCTCTCTTCCCGGGGCTGCGTTTCTCTTCGGGCTTAGCTCCTCTGTTTCCTTCACAAGGTCAACTGTAGACTATGAGGCTCTCTAGGCTTTGCCTCTCTCCACAAGGCCAGCTGTGAACTCTCAGGCGAATGGCTCGTCTCTATACCGGAGCCTTCTCTCCAACATCAAAACTGCAACTCAAAAACTGTTCCCTCTGTCCTTTGCCTTGCATTTTATACTTGATTCCCCCACCCACCAAGGGGTGGGGCTCAACTCCCTACTGACGTGGTCCAGTTAACGCCCTGATCATAACTTAATCATGCCCAGATTAGCAGACCAGTTTACAAACATAATCCAATATATATTTTTGGAATTCATAATTACATCAAACTGCCAAACAGCTACAGGAAGTTAAATATAGAGTTGCCATGGGACCTGGCAATATCATTGCCAGGTATCTAGCCAGAAGAACTGAGAGCAGAGACACGAACAGACATCTGCACACCAATGTTCATAGTGGCGTTATTCACGACTGCCAAAAGTTGGATACAACTAGGTGTCCATCAACTGATGAATGGATAAACAAATTGTGGTGTATACACACAGTGGAACATTATGCAACAGTAAGAAAAAATGAACTCATGAAGCATATGACAACATGGATGAACCTGGAGGACATTATGTTGAGTGAAACAAGCCAGACACAAAAGGACAAATATGGTATGATTGTGCTATTATAAACTAAATATATTATGCAAAGTCATGGAGTTAATAATTACAATATAGGTCATGAGAAAAATAGAATGAGGGTAGAAAATGGAAAACTGATCATTAATCTATGCAGAATTTGTTAAAAGGTTGTTTGTAAATCTTTGGAAATGAATAGAAATGGTGATAGCACATCATGGTGTTTGTGACTAGGTGAGCTATTTTATGGGTATGACGTGGTTGAAAGGGAAAGTTAAGGACTTTTATAGTAATAAAAGGAGGGCTAAAAAATGTAAACGTGAGACTTTGTAACATAATGAAACTTCATGTAAAATATAAATATGGGTGATATCACATATATAAGATTGTTTTTTTAAAAATATAAATACAAATAGACTAGAGAGAAGGAAACAAAATAGCAGCTAAATATGGCAGGGGAAGCATAGAGAGATTGAGAGGTGATGAGTTTTGTTTGGTTGGTTTTTGTTTTTTAGTATTATTATTATTACTGGAATAGTGAAAATGCTCTAAAAATGATTGAAGTGATGAATGTACAACTATGTGATTATACTGAGTACCATTGATTGTACACTTTGGATGGATTATGCTTTATTACTATGTATCAAAAAAATTGATCTGTGAAAAAAATGTGAAAAATCAATTGGCAAATAAAAATCTGGATGAAATTACAAGAAAAAAATGAATAGAAAATATAGGAGCCCAATTTTAATAATTTTTATAAGACTAATGTTTTTATGCAGAGTGACTAATTCAGATATTAAAGAAAAAGAATGACAAACATAAATATGCAACAATGTAAAATGTTTTACAAAGAAAGGCATATTAAACGTTTAAAAAACAAATTTCAAGTTGCATAAACCCCTTTATTATACAACTGTGTGTGTGTACACACATATGCACATATACATAAAAATTACATCCAAAATATTTAAAAATAAATTCTATGTATCAATTAAAAGCAAGTGAACACCCAGTTGTTATAAAATAATAAAGGATCAAAGATATGAATAGACACATTACAGAAGAAATTCAAATGGATAATAGGGATATTTAGAGAGGCCCAGCATACTTGTAATCAGGAAAATGTATATTAACAATATATCATTTTCATTCTTTATTTGGAAAAATGTTCAAATAATAATAATATATGTGTGTAATATATAAAAACACAAAGTGAAAAATCACACAATTGCCTGCATTGTCAGATGCTGTAAATAAGAAAAAGCTTTTTGAAAACAACTTAATTGAATCTATCAATTCCAAAATTATCTTTGATTCAGCAATTCCACTTCTAGGCAATGAGCATAATACAATACCTTTTAGATAGAATGAAAAGGACTGGTAGGACATATATATGAGTTATCATTAGTTACTTTTGCATATATGAAAACCCTACTTAAATTCTCTGTAATATTTATTCTTGAATCTATTAAAATAAAACATACCAGTTAAAAATGGTTTTAAAAAAGTAACTTGTAAAGCATCCTATTGCATCATTTGTATGTATGTATATCCTTGATCATTGTTTCACAACTCTGTTCATTATTATAACATATTTCTCAATTTTGCAACTTTAATGCATACAAATATTTACATCATAATTTTCTTTAAATCAACTCCCTCATATGACTCACATTTATTTTTACAGCTCATGTCTTTGAATAAATGGAAGATAACTACAAATATAAAATAAAATAGCAAAAATAAATAATGAATTATATAATGCAAATAAAAAATCTAAGCATTTTTAAATTAATGCCAAAAAATGAGTTTCTCAGTGAGAAGGAAGGAGGTTTTTGATCAATTTGATAAAGGATATATCCAGACGATGTTACTTAGCCTGAGACAACAGTGGTATTTTACGTAAATGAGGCGATATAGTTTCTTTACTTTTAGCTAACCAGCACTGAATTACCTTCTCCCATGTGAGTGAACATAAAGGGTAAAATATGTTCTTTGGCATTGTCAAATACTGAGAATTAATTGTTTAATCGGAAAGAAATGAGCTGTCCAATAAACTTTTACCTCAGGAAGACACCTGAAACACTCTAAATAATCAGGTCTTCTGAATATGTCACTTTACGTGGTGATATCCAAAAAAGATGGGAATAAGAATTTCCACTGAAATACGCACAATTGTCATCTGATTTGAGGAAATACTCATAAATACCATTTGTTAAGTTTTTCAACTGTCTTTTTATGATATTCAAAGTAGTTTACTTTTATTATATGAGTTTATAGCCAGGCTGATTTAAAATGCTTTTGATATTTGATCGAAGGGGTGAATTTGGTCAGAAGATTGGCTCCCAGGGTCTGATTTTATTTGTCCGATGAACAAGTATAATGATAATAGCCATCATTTACTGAGCGAGACACCATGCTAAACAGTCTGTACAATTATCTCATTTAATGCCCACAAAATCCTACATAACTGGGATTCCCGTTATTTAGTTACACATTTGAGGGTCAAGAAGGTAAAGTGATTTGGCAGTGGTCACTTAGCTAGGAAGTTGCAGTGAATGTCTCAGAATCAGAACTTGAACTTGGAAATGTTGAATTCCAGAACTATCCTCTTAACTTCTAAATTGGAATGAGAAGCCACTGTCTCCTCAATTTGTTTCGTGTCCCATGCACTGGGCTTTCCCTTTGGGGAGGGACCCACCACACAGTCAATAGTGAGCCTGGGCTAGGCATCAAGCACTGGGGACTCCATGACAGGGCTGGATCAGGGCTCCACTGGCACACTTTGAGCAGGCTTCTGAGCCCAGAAAGTGTGTGTATATGCGTGCGTGTGTAAATGCACAGGCACATGTTAATACATGCCACCATCAAAGACCCAGAGGCAGAAAAATAATCTTTGAAACAGCTGTGTCTCCAGCCTTCCTAACCCTCTCCAACACCTTTCTTCCTTTCTCTCCACCTCCAACATATGCACCCTCTCTAGCCCCACCCAGCACAAGAAGCTTCTATCTCCTCCTCTGCCACATTTTCATCTAAAATCATCCTTTTTGCCCAACAGTACAAACATGACACTTTTCTGAAATGTGTAACTACATTAGGAACAAAGATCCTCTAATGCCCAGACTTGCTGGCAGATTTATTATTTATTATTTAGGTATGTTGCACAAGTATATGGTTAACTTTTATGCATTTATTTTCAATCTTCCCTGAAATGATTAATCTCATTCAGCAATGAATATGATTTAAAGTTTCCTAAATTTGTTTGAATTAGTCACTTATATTTCTTTGCATTCAGGACCCCAAATCCAGTCAATAGTTTCAGGTACTACTATCTACGAGATAACTTGAGATGACAAATGATTGTTTATCCTTGTTTTCTCCCTGCGGTATATCAGCCTCCACTGTGTCTTAGCCATCACCCAGGGGCTAAATTGAGAAACCATTCAATGCTCTGCTCTTCTGTTTAATTGTGCCATGTGGTCCTTAAAAGGCTTTTTCTTTCCTTTTTTTTTTGAACAGTCAAGATAAAATTGGCTTCTGGTCAGCAACTCATTTTCTTTTTCCCTCCTCTGAGGTAGAGTAGCCAAGAAGGATTTTGTTTTGTTCCCTTTTGCCTGCAAAGCTATGGGTAGCCAAATATGACTACAAATTATCTACATTGTTTTTATGAAGAAAAATATATTTATTTTCCTAGAACTTGGAAACGGCGCTTGCTAGGCTGGGGAACTGATATTGTCCCCTGATTTCTGTCCCACTCTCACCCTAATTGGAGCGATCTGAGCATACAAGAGGATGTGTGAAGCTAAATTGGGGTATTATGAAAATAGTTCACAAAGCAAGTGGAAAGCTATATATAAAAATGATATTTACTTCTCATTTTAAATGAATACTAAGACAAAAGGCATATAGGTAAACACAGCTGCACCATTTTTAGGCATATAATCAAATGCAAAAATAATATTGGAAAACTATGTTAATTATTGTAATTAAATTGTGAACAGTATTGATAGAGAAATATCTTTAAAACATATAAAATCAAATCTTATCACATTATGCTCTATGTATTATGTGCCAAGATGGAGGTCCAGTTTAGTCAACTCCTTACTATACCCTAGCAATAAAGCAGAGAAATGGATGGACTGAAGGTGGTTGGTGAAAGGCTCCACACCTGCCCACTTCTTGGTCCCAATTTAAAGATGTAGGGAAATAAGTTTATCTGACCTAACTCATGAACGTTGGTAGGGAGTAATGGAAAAAACAAAGGCTTTGGAATCAAATTGTTATGTATTTGAAGCATGGCCCAGCAACGTCTTATCAGTATGATATCGGTTTCTATGTTCCTGTCTGAAACATGAGACACCCGTCTTGACCCCTTTAGAAATCCAAATTCTGCTTACAAAAGGGAAATGCACCATGATCCCATTATATATATTTTTTACTACATTGTTATTATATGGGCATGAAGTTCTTATTCTTCCTACTAAATGCCATGGGATTTCAGGAATAGTTGACCTCATCTCAACCATAAAATCTACCACATTGCCCAAATCTTGAAGACTCTGGCTTTGACTTTAATCTTAGTATTCACCTTTTCTCCTCAACTGTACATTCACAAAGACATTTTTCCCCAAATAGGGGTTCTTAAACCGATGCTGAACCCCTTCTCTGGTCTACCATGCTTCCCTTTTATGATCTTTGAGTCTAAGAGAAAACTGGTCAGCAACAAACAAGTTTGTTGGTACCATTTCTCCTAGATACTTCACGTTCTCCAAGGCAAAATGCTTTTTCAAGTTTTCCAATCAACCTTTAATCACAGGAAAGGTTGGTTGGAGAACCACATTGGAGTCTATCCCATCTGCTGCTTCGTGGAAATGTTTGCACAGGCTCTGGGCTCTCTGCCGAATCCCATTTCCATCATAAGTCTTGTGTTTCCTGTGCATATTCTCACTCTACACATTAACCCCCTTTTCAGTTTTCACTTAAATCTTATCTCTCACTTGATGAGCAATTTTTTCACTGGCTGGGACATTTTACAACAGTTTCACAAATGTCTTTTTCTCATTTCTGTAGGGAGAAACTGGTGAACTTGTTCATTCTTCAGATGTAAGCCATTGCTAAATTCAACATTTCTCTCTTTAATTTACTCACTTTCGCATTCTGGCTAAGAACCCTACATGCCTTAGATTCTCTCACTTTTTCTTCATTTTCATCATCTGCACTAACATTTGGCTTTTACCCATGGGGGGAGGTGGACAATTAATTCACAAATAATCTAACTTTTCATCAGTGAATAAAATGTACTGCATAGAACAGCAAGCAGAGAGGACCCAAGCCTTGTTGGAATGGGACATGGGCATGTCAGATAGGTTCAGCCATGTACCCCATCAGCAGGGGTGCTCATCTTAGCAAAATGTCAGTGTTTGCTTAAGGTCGCAAGTGGAAGAGGCAGGTAGATCTTTCCAACTTCAAAGCCCACAGTCTTTCCACAACACAGCAAGTCATATAAGCCAATCAGCTTCAAATATATTACCAGTAAAATGAGAAGTATAATAGTGACATCGACTTAATAGTGTTGTGAAGCTCAAATGAAATATCTGTGGAAAGCCTTTATAAAGCAATAAATCCTCTGTCAATAGCAGCACTATCGACCCTACCATAGAAATTCCATTCCAGAACAGAGTGCCACCCACCCACAACCCACACCCCTGCAACCTGCCACAGAGAATTCATGGTTTAAAGAATAGAACTGAATCTATGTGGGGAAAATGAAGGGAGTTTTGCATAGGTGGGGAAACCCTTAAAAAAGAAATATTTTACAAGCATTAAAATAAAATGGTAAACGCATCTACACCAAACAAATCAACACCAATATCATGCTAAGCATTGTAAATGAGTAATTATGTGTTTTGTAAGTTAATTTCCTTTTACCACCTCTTTTCTCCCAGAAAGTGATAAGATCTTTTTTCTTTGTAGTATCAATAAGATGCCTGATCATTCATCATTTAAAATTGTGGATTATAAACAGATCAGGGGTCAATTATTTTGCCTTTGTCTGGTCCTTCATCAAAATGCTCAATAAATTTGCGATCCTATGTCTAATAATGGTTTCCTCCTGCCTTCTAGGTTATGTCATGATCTTCAATAAGCTAAGCTTCTTCGATTTGTGAGATGGAAAAGGTTTGTATGCATTTTTCAAACTTTTCCTAGCATTTTCTAACATTCTCTATGCAAATTCATGTTGGCGGATCAACTCTCAGATCCTTTGGGTTTGGTCCTGCTCCTTCCTTCTTTGCAGGAATCCTTGCTATGCAGTGCTGTGGCCTAAGTTAACTCTATGTCATCTTTAATTTTTTCTTTCTCTAAAAACCTTATTTTATTGCTAAAATCACTTTTATTTATTTATTTATTTTTTTGGTCATCCACTCTAGGAGATTGAATCATGTCTCCCACTGAAGACATGTTCAAGTCCTAACCCCATCCCATGTGTGTAAACTCACTTGTAAATAGGACTTTTGGATATACTAGTTAAGGTATGTACTCAGTTGAGGCTTAACCCATATGACTGGAGTCTTTATAAGCAAAGGAAATTCAGCGAGTAGGAGCCAGAGGTCAGAAGCAGCCAGATGATGAGACAGATTGCCATGGAATGGAAGCAAAGATTCAAGCCAAGGAAATCCAAGGATCCCTCAAGCCAGCCCCAGAACCCCAAAGGCTCCAAGAGAAAGGATGGCTTGTTGAGACTTTGCTTTTGGACTTCTATCCTCCCAAACTGTGAGACAATAAATCTCTGCCGTTTAAGCTAACCTATTCATAGCATCCCTGGAAAACTAAGACTTCAACTTAATTTCTCTTTTTGCTATTAATGACTCTGACTTCCCCCCCCTTTTTTGCAATTATCTTCAACAGAATTGATGTGCAATTCTAATAACTAGGAGACAAAATTCTCTCCATTGACAAAGAGGTATTCAGATAGTAAGGAAATGTATTTTAAGGGACTGTGAATTATTACAATAGTAGGCATCCAATACATGTGTGTCATTTAAGGCCAAATTTTAAAAAAATAATGATAAGGCGTTATTTAGGTTTAATTGAACATGTCTTGCTTTAAGCCTACCCAAACATAACCATAAACATATACTTAACCATAACCCAGTAGTTAAGAGCATTTACTTTGGAATAACCTACAGTTGAACATACACCAGCATTTGCCACTGACTAGCTGCATGATCTTGGGAAAGTTACCCAATGTTACCAGACTTCAGCGTCTCATTCCTGGAGAAAATTCCTGCTGTGAAGATTAAGTGAAATGAAGCATACTAAGTACAAGGCACATGCTTATTTATTTTGTAAATATTAACTACTATGCTGATAATAATGAATGGAAAATTATTTCTCTCTCTCTCTTATTTTATCAGATATGTTATTACCCTCCCTATTACCCCTTTATAAAGTATATTGGTAAAGCATTAAAAAAAATCACATGACAACTCCAGTCACTCTTGCATATTAGGCCCCATGTAGCCAGTAATCAGAGTTCAGTGGATGTCTAAACCATCTATTGAGTGCCTTGAACTTGGTTAGGTGCAATCAGAAAACAGTTTTAATTTTTCTCCAACTACTTTCTTCAAAGAGCATTGATGCATCACCCCTCCTCTTCATGCAAATATTAATTTCTGGCTAGTTTTTATTGTGAGGATCACATTCGGTAAATAAGACTTACTTTAAGTGCTTTTAAAGTTCATTCCATCTGATTCAAACTACTGCATCCCCACCCAGCTCAGGCCCAACCATCAAGGAGGACCTTGGATGAGGCCTAGAATGCAATCTGTTCTTTCCTTAGTTATTTACCTCCTCCTCCTGGTGATGCTAGCTCCTCAAGTGTCAGATGGAGGGTGAGGAAAGATTTGAGAAAAAGGTGCAAAAATCTTTTGATTGGTTTTGTTATGCTGTGATCACTGTGACCCTTTGCATGACAGGTGTCCAAATGGTGAGTTTGTCCTTGGATATATATATGAGGGTTTCTCAGAAGTCTTATGAATTTGAGTACTTCCTGTGTCCTAGACACATATAAAGACTCTTCAACTCACTTCTAGTGTCCCCTTCACCAGCTCCTGAACCTCAAAATCTACCCCACAGCCCCATAATGCTGGGCACCCTCTTGGTCTAGGTCTCTTGAAAACAGCTCAAGGTTGGCTACTTTCGTGAACACATACCTAGCTCTGGGGACACACCACATTGTTGTCCATTTTTCTCATTGCTGGCTTCTTATTATTTGGGCTACGTGAAGTGGAGGTGTGAGGCTGCTATACCAGTTGAACTCTCATATTATTTAACTCAGGAGGGACAAGTCTAGTACCTCTCTTTTGATTGTGGGGGAATTAACTGGCTCTTTTCTCTTTGAACACCAGTCAGGATATCTAGACTATTAAAGTCTTATACAATATCCTGTTAGGTATATGTGTTAAATAAATGTACTTAGTCTTTCTGTGAATGTGTGCTGAATGAGTGAATGAAGAAATGAAGAAATTGCCCTGTGTGCACAAACTTCTTGTTGAATACACTTTTTTTTACAAACTAGCTCAAAACCTTGGTAATGGCATAAAATGAATCATATATTTCTTTTAATCTTGTAAATGTACATTGGCAATTATTCATACTCTATTGCATTAAATATTCCAAAGATATATTTCTTGCCTTCACTTTTTGATTCAGTAATTATTGATATTATAAAGCTATTTATCCATTTACTAGCATAACAAAATCATTGTACTGGCAGGTTAAATAAGTAATATGAAGAGGCTAAAGTAGGGGATGAAGATGTACATGGAGTTCTTGGAAGAGACTGAGGAAGAAAAGATCACTGACATTTATTAATGACCCACCACAAGCCAGGCTGTGACTTAGTTGCCTTTTTGTTATCATTATTATCTCCTATAACAATACAGGAAAATGGCTAAATTACAGTTGTAGAAATGAAACATGTGATGTGGCTAGTGAGTGACAAATGGGATTCAAAGTCAGATCTGTTTCAAGAGCCCATTTTCTTATGTCTTGGCCAACTCTGAGGTCATAAAATTTTGAAGTGAAAGCCCTTGGTATGTGCTTGTGCAAAAATACTCTTTTGGATTTCTCTCTCAAGGAACTAGTTTTCTCAGAGAAATATTTTAAAAAATGTTTCTCCTCTTGACCATGAGCTTCTCAATAGCAGGGAATATATATATATTTTTAATCTCTGCCCCCAGTTTTTAGTATGGTACTTATTGTTCAGCACATAGTAAATGCCCTATATATCTAAATAAAATAATAAACAGTATATGATGGGGCAAAATGATACCAACGGAACAGAAGAAAATTTTATAAGCACCTTGAGTTTATCTAAAGAAGACAGGATTTAGGAAATGTCCATGTTTTTAAATTTAAAAAAAAAGAAAAATTGAAATTTGATAACTTTATTCCTTTGTGAAATACATTGGTCCCAGACAGAGAGAGAGAGAGGCAGAGAGAGAGAGAGCACGCATTTCTTTAGAAAATAGTTTCACTTTATGAAACAGGGACAAGCAGATTGCGGCAGCTGAGTGGAACATCCTGGCAGGTGGCATTAGGGGAATGATAACGTGAGAAGCAACTTTTCAAACATTCCCCTAAAAAGTCAGCTCTGTAAATAAAAAAATACAATCTCTGAGAAATGCCTGGGTCTTTTGATAGACGTGAGCGGGAATGAACAATTCCCTTCATCTTCTTTACATCTTTTAGCCCTTAACTTTTCCTTCCTGGTCTGGCTCATAAAGATCTCTAGATGGAGTTAATCACCATTAAATACCAGAGTAGCAGGCTTTCTCTTTTACAAGTCTTTAAAGATACATTTTATTTTCCTGCATAGCCTGTGATTTTATAATCCTCATCCTAAAACCAGGAGCTGTGACAAATGATAATGCTCAGTCCATGCTTTAAGTGGTGGAATAGAAATGCAAGGCCAAAATACTAAGGATGCACCACTCAGTCTCTTGGTTCCTGCATCTGTGCCTTGGATGTGCAAAAGGAGCCTTTTCCATTTTCTCACATATGAATTCTAGTATCATTTCAGGGGTTTGTGTGCCTGCCAATTACTTACACTCAGTGTTACACTCTTACACTCCAGTGAAATTTCCTCCCAGCCTGGATTTAGTAGTCCTTGCTCGTCTCCTCTTTCTCAGCTCAACCATCAACAGGATCAAGATTTCACGGTAGCAACTTCATCTGCTTGTCTGCATAACTCTAGATCTAGCCTGCTCTCTCTCAACCAGGCTGCTTAGATAGGAATTTCAAAATTCTAGACTTAGGACTTTCTATAATAGGCTACTTCAAAATTCCTCCCTTGGTCAGTAATAATTCTGCCTCACTTGTAAACTATATTGAGGATTCCCTACCACTACCACCCCTCTCCTCACCATTGACTTGCTCCAAGGAAGATATCAAAGCTAGTTTTGAATAATTATTATCATGATGATAATAATATTATAATAGTAATAATAGTAGTAGTAATGATAATTCATAATGATAAGTCCAGAGTACCATGTAGGCACAAATGGCTTAAGCCATGAAAATATTCATCATCTATATAAGGAGATATCCAGAGATAGGGGAATTCCTGGATTGGTTCATTTACTGACTCAGCTACATCACCAAGAATCCAGGCCTATTTCATCTCTCTGCTCTTCCATCATCAGGGTGTTGAATTTTGTCCTCAGACTCACTTCCCTTATGGTCTCAAGATGGGACCATATCCCCATATACATCCCTATATAACAGCTAAAGGCAGAAGAGGGAAAGACTTTTCTTGTCCTCCATTTTTAAAATGAGGTGAGCTTTCCCACCAGACCCCTATCATGCCTCCACTCGGGTATCTTGGCCAGAACTGCCATCATATGTGCATTACTAAACCAATTATTGGCAAGGGGAAAGTAATAACCATGGGCTTGGACCCATCTTCATTCACCCCATGAGACTAGACCAACTCTAGGCCCGTGGCTAAAATGGAGTAGGTCAGACACAAGCAGCTTACAGAGGAAAGAAGGAAAGTGGAGGGGATGGTCCTGGGTGACACACACCTGATATAACAAAATTGAACCACACTTCACATTTTGTGATAAAGCCTAAAGCTGGAGAACAGAAATTAACCCTCTGAGAGGAGTGCCTTATTCAGCAAATAAGCAAATATTTTTTAGTACCTCCTGGGAAAAATAGAATCAACTGTTAGATTACATGGAACATGTTTTCAATTCATTTATTTCTTCATTCATTTACTCCATGAACATTCAAAAGTAGTCTTGCTCTTTATACGGTTTAATAGTAAAATATTTACAGCCCTATAAGATCTTAGAATCCAATTAGGCAAACAAGACATTACTATTCTTAAAGGAATGTTTAAATGTGGTTTACATAGTTAAGTGAAAGGCAAACTGGAGCTGGTTCGTAGAGGTTCCAGAGACCCAATTGTGTGTATCCCTTTGCAATTCTGTGACATACAACTGGTAGCTTGAAATCAATCGTGGTGGTGGAAGGTGGGTTACAGCATGAAAATTCACAAATGCTGCAAATCAGAGCACCCAACTCCCACCAGAGCCTGTTGGTAAAACTAACAAACACAATTCTGATCACATGAAAACACAAAGCAAATGATAAAGCATGAACTATGATTAAGATCCAAATGTTAAAAGAAACAGAATTTTAAAAAAAACACAAAAGTCCGGCTAGCCTGATTTGGTAGATGGACAAATAAAGGAACGAGTAAGGATATAAGCTACAAAGAAAGGCTTTGGGGAGAAGTAGTGGAATTTGAAGAATGGGTAGTATTTGGATAGTCAGAGAAGAAGGCAAGGGCCTCTCAGGGAGAGCAAAATGAATAAAAGTCTTTTGGTAGAAAAAAGGATTTGATGAGTCCTTCCATATGGATGGAATAAAAGACGTATAAGGAGTATCAGGAGTATGAAGTACATTGAAGAGCTGATCTGCCCCTTTAGGGCAGGCACTGTTTCTTATATATCTCCATAGCTCCAGACTTTCACATAGCCACTTGTGCACAGAGAAACACAACAGCGTTGGTCAAATAAAATTAGAACCAATTCAGCAAATATCTCCTGCTCAATGTCTAGGCCATCACATTTAGTCTTGGTTGCATTGGCCATACAAATAGTATAGTATCATTTTTAAAGAAATGTGTTATATCCCTGCATTTTAGCTCATGCACTTGTTGGTTACTTAACTAGTTATTATCTGGTTCTAGTACTACCAGATGGGATTGACAAGGTTGAACTTTGCCCAAGCCCCATGATCTTGGAATAGAGCATGAGTTGAAGAAATCACCCCTACATTTTGCATTCCAGGAAATGGCTTACTACACCAAACTACTTTCCCCACATGACTTAGATGAGATTCACGGAAGTCTCCCTTGTTTATCTATGATAAGGCCAGACACAGCCTTGTCTTTGCTTCATCAAAACTAGATGAAATGTTCATACACTCTGACCAATCTGGACAAAATACCTGCTAACTGAACTTGACCAGACTTTAGTCAGGTTCCTCTCATCCCCAAAGAACCCAGAAATTGGGCTTACCCTTGAATATTGGAATGAAAAACAATCAGACCCTTTTTTACAGTCCCTCCCAAGAATCGACTGATAGTAGGGAAAATTGTCAACGTCACCTGCTTATCCTACTTCTCCCCACAATCTGATTCTTTCGAGCCTTATTTACCCCTCTCTAGAATAGAAGATTCCTTCTACCTTACCTTTGAGGTGCTTGCAGATCTTATGAAGGGAGTGTTTTCCCTATTGCTATAGCCCCTTTCCCCTTAATGCAATAATCCTTTTGAATGAATTATCTCCTTACCTAAGAGCAGTTTTCCTTTTATTAGACAAGATTATACTTTATTTCTTGTCCTTTCTGTACCTGGAAGACTGAACATTATAAATTCCTTAGTGCTCACCATAGGGACTTCAGACCCTGCAGAATGAACAAAAATCTACCATATCCTGGAAAAATAACTCAACCTTGCTCAGGGTCAGCATCTTCTAAAATCAATGGCAAGGGAAAGAATAACATGCATACATATACAAAGTAAACGTATGTAAAAGAGAAATGAAAATACAAGTGTTTAAGTGTGCTTTCTAAAGAACTTTACTTTTATGACTGGTTTTCATCATTGCAAGAAACACAGGTTGAAAATCTTTGGGAGGAGTAACTAGTACATTAATTTGACATTATTGCACAAGAAACTGTTAGAAAAAATTATACATCATTATCAGATAATGAATAAGCTCACATTGCAAGAAAAAAAATGCTTACTGGCACCACAGGTATAATATAAATTATGATTTTAGAATTATTAATTGAGATTTCTCTATTTGTTAAAGTATTATATTAGAACCAAAAATAGAGTAGGCTGAAGTTTGCCATTTTAAAAAATGCTGTTTTTAGAAATGTAGTGGTTAAAAACATTCAAAGGATTATTAGAGTACTTTATATTTTAACAGACAGTTTTGAAGCACATTGAATACACATGTAATTAAAAAGATGCATATTGTAAAATCATTCTGAGCTATTTATAAACATGGCTTCTTCTACTGGGATATAGTTTATTGAATCCATGTAAGTAAATGTACTACCTTGAAAATAATAACATTTAAAAGCAAACGAACAAACAAAAAAACTGTACCTGAGAATGTGGGACCTCCTTCTCTTCATTCACTCCCATATCTTTTTATATATAATTTGATTAAACCTTCTAAATACCTGAATCTGTCTTACCAAAAACTCTACCTACTTGGCGAGGTTTGATAAGAC
Organism: Cabassous unicinctus; assembly: GCA_029593785.1. NCBI lineage: Eukaryota > Metazoa > Chordata > Mammalia > Cingulata > Chlamyphoridae > Cabassous > Cabassous unicinctus. The sequence continues at coordinate 142 of JAQZBX010023513.1, read as the reverse complement.
ACTAAAATAGTTGAATATGACAATGAATCATTTTGGTCAAGCAATAGGAGCTAGTTGATTCCTAAAAACACACCCCATACATCTAATCAATTCACATTTTGTGCTTGCTGTTTCACTCAGCTGTCATTAAAAAGATATTGCT
>JAQZBX010023512.1:0-30782 GCA_029593785.1 Cabassous unicinctus | reverse complement strand
GCCCATCAACAGATGAATGGATAAATAAAATGTGGTACCTACATACAATGGAATACTACTTAGCTGTAAGACGGAATAAAGTGTTAACACAGGGGATAACGTGGATGAATCTGGAAGACCTTATGTTGAGTGAAGCAAGCCAGGCATTGAAGGATGAACAGTACATGACCTCACTGATAGGAACTAAGGAAATTGAGCAATCTCTGAGACCTACTGTATGAAAGATAGTTGTACAAAAGAGAATGTTGTGAGCCATCACCCATATGGACGTAACCTATAGTAAAGTGATAGAGTGTAGTTGTGTATTGAAGGGATAGGACAGGAGGGTAGTGATATATTGGGTTGGTTGGTGCAGGATTGACAGGTGGGTAGATTAGGAAGAGTGGGTTAGAATACCCAGGATACTGAGGGGAGAGCAGAAATAGACAGGTGGGCATATCTTAAGAGCAAGGGCGGTTCCTAATAGTCGAAGACAAACCAGTGTGTCATGACCTCTTGTTGCACGTAACTATGAATCTTGTCATCCAATGAGTCAAGCCAGGGGGTCGTCATGGGCCCCGGGCAGATGGGGAGAGAGGAAAGAATAGATCAAACAGGGGGTATTTAGTGGTCAGTGGAAATGTTTTCATTACCTTACAGTGATGGACACAGGACATGGTATATATCATCAAAATTTATAAAAGTGTACAATTCAAAATGTAAACCATACTGTAAACCACTGGCAATGTTTAGTAGCTATGTTTCATTATCTGTTTATTAGTTTTAACAATGCTGCCATGCACATACAAAAAGGTTTTAATATAGGGTGAAGAAAGGGGGAGGAGTTTGGGTATATGAGAGTGTCTTGTATTCTGGGTGTGACTTGCTGTGACCTAAAAATTCTTTGAAAATTAAATGAAAAATAGTGAAACAATGGGTAGTGAGAGGGGAAAGGTGCCATGGTACAGACTGGACACCAGATATTACAGTGATAAAAGGCAAAATTTAAAAAAAAAAAATTTTTTTTTTAGTTGTTTCCCCATTTGTTTGGATAACCCAATCCTTTAATTTTATTTTATTTTTAGTTTCTTTTTTTTAAATTTTCATGCATTTTAGCTCTTACATTTAAACATCATTATTGTTTCATTTTCCTATTAATTGTATTTGGCTATTGTATTGGCTTCATCTTTAAAGAAGCTTTGGATCAAAGGAGGGTTACAACTGGGGCAGGAGAGGATCGTTGGTGGGGGGTATCAGGGATGGGGGGGTGCATGGGAGGAAGTTCACCTTAACATACATAAAAGGTATATAAAATTGTTCAAATGCTCATGGGGCATGGTCACAGTGGGTGGAGAACCACTCAATAAGTGAGAGAATACTGAATTCCCAACCTGGAGAGCTCTGTCATATTCTCCAAGGAAGTAGCAACAGTCCCCCAAGTGCAGGGGCAGTGTCTGGCAAAGGAGGATGATCCACTGATGGGCTCTTAATATTGATGACTAGCCTTATGAGTCTTTGGTCTTGAAATAGAAACTTAGCTTCTTATTATAGGGTGCCTAAGAGTTGCCTCCTGAGAGCCTCCTTGTTGCTCAAATGTGGCCTCTCTCTAAGCCAAACTCAGTATATGAATGCATTACCTTCCTCCCAGCATGAGACATGACTCCCGGGGATGAACTTCCCTGGCAATGAGGGATTACTAACAAGTGCCAGTGGGCAATACAACTGGAAAAAGACCTCAAATAAAAGGGGGAAAAGGTAAAGACAAATGAGTTCATATGGCTAAGAGACTTAAAAGTGAGTCAGAGTTCATCCCAGAGGTAATGCTTATGCACATCTCAATAGGACCTCATAGGCTTCCAATGTGGATACACCCCCAAACAGAGGGGCTCCTGAGGGCTCTGGAGACACCCAGGTCCTATATCAGGGTGGATAGTCCCAGAGTTTTGTGCCTTATCAGTGGAACCTACTTTGGAATCTTTGCTCCTGAGTTGGACCCAAATATTTCTATCCTGCCCATGGTCCATCTGTCCCTTCTATTCAAACCTATATGTGGTGCTAGAGTTTGTAGGTGTACTTCCAGAGACTGGAGTCTTTGGGCTGTCCATGTGCCAGTTGGGCCCAGAATCTCTGTGGAGCTGCAACTCCTATTCTACAGCTCAATGGACTCACCCTGGACACCTGGTGGGGAGATGATGATGGACATCGGCCATCCCAGGGAATGGAGAGGATCTGCAGCTGCAGGAAGGATAATCCCATCCATCTTATCCATGAGTTATAAGCCCCCTGCCACTTGGAGGTGGAGTGGACATCACCATCTCAGACTCCTCAGGATTGGGGAAGAGCTATGGAGTAGTGTGGACTTACTGGTATTCTTTTATTGACATATTGTGATTCAAGCAATGGAAGAAATTACAACATTAATGTGGAGCCAGTGGCCACTGGACACTTTGGGGGCAGGGAAAGGGAAAAGCTGTGTAATGCAGAGGCTTTTTCGGAACTTAGGAATTATCATGAATGACATTGCAATGACAGATATAGGCCATTTTGTATCATCATATACCATGCAGAACTGTGTGGGAGAGAGTGTGGTCTACAATGTGAACTATGCTCCATGCTTAGTGGCAAAGCCCCAAGATGTGTATATCTATTGCAGGTGATGTGCCACACTAACGAAGGATGTTTATGTGGGAGGTTGTGGGAGGAGTGGGAGGTGGGGCATAGGGGAATCCCTACAATTTTTGTGTAACATTTATGTAATCTAAGTATCTTTTTAAAAAATAAAAAAAAATTTTATTAAAAAAAATAATAAATAAATAAATTACTATTTTAGTCAACTGGAACTAATTTTGTTGTAAGTTGTGATGGATGTAGGAATCCAAGTCTGCTGTTTCAGATGAGAAGTCAGTTGTTTGCTTTACTGAATAATCTTTTCCCAATTTTATTAATAATTCCACCTTTGTTTTATAATAAATATGCAGATTTTGGATTCTATTTGTTTACATTAAACTGTTCATCAATTCATACTCTGGTTCTGAGCTATTTCATTTACTATAGCATAGGTTTCAGGATGTGCTAGGGCTAGAACCTCATTGAACATTTTTATTTTTTTTTAATTGTATAAGCCATTCTATATTGTATATTTTCCATAAGAATTTAGAATTAGACTTTCTGTTATTAACATAGAAACAACTGCTTATATTTATTCTAGAATCATGTTGAACTTAAAATTTATATTTAAATTGAAATAACATGAATTGATATTCCCTTATTTACGTGCCTTTGCTCTTAAGTTATCTTTGTCAGTTTCCAATATCATGCTGAACTCACGAAACAATTTTGGTAGTTTTCCTTCTCTTGTATATTCCAGATTACTTTAAATTGTATTGGCTTTATTTTCTTAGGAATTTTGATAGAATTCATTTATTATACAGCTTGTATCTAGCCCTTTTCTTTGAGGTTAGTTTTTCAAGACTTTCCAATTTATTTTATGATAATAAGACTCCTTAGATTTTCTTTCCTCTTATATAACTCTTCTAAATTATACTTTTCAGGAAAATTTCCAATTTAATCACATTTTCACCTTTATTCACACAGGTTTGATTAAACTAGTCATACAATTTCTACTACAATTGTGTTTTTTCTCTATTTTCATTTCTAATGTTGTGTATTTAAAACTTATTATCTTGATTCTCTTATGCTGTGTGTTTCCTCTTATGAATCACTGTGGCAAACACTGGCCCAAATGTCAAATGCTGGACCTTTATTTCCTTAGTTAATTTTTTTTTTTTTTTTTTTTTTCTGGTCTCTGTAGACTGCTTTGCTACCATCTTGGTCAGCCTGAAGTACCACAGAATCATTATATTTTGAGAACAGCCCTAAACAAATATGACACAGTTGGGGTACAAATGCTCCAGTTCCCTTGTCTCTCTGTGAGAAAGGGAGGAACTAGCTTGGGTAGTGTGTTGCATATTGGTTTTCAAAGTTTTCTCAGTTGGTGAAGCTCCAGTGCCCATTTTATTGGTTTTCTTTCCTTCTTCAGTTCACTTTCTCACCCTTCTCCTAGGGGTTTCTTCCCCTCATAACTAAGCTAACTGCATTTGATGCTCTGTCTCAGGGTGTGTCAGTCTCTTTATCATCAACCACTTCTACTCTTGGCAGGGGGATTTTGGTTGCCTATAACAGCATCCACTACAATGATTGCCCTGAATATTATGTCTTTTAAGCCTCTGATATTCTTTACAATTTAATATACAATTTTATATTCTTAAACAATATATTATTTCATGTTATTGATCTTTATATTAATGGAATCATACATTATGCTTTCTATCTCATCTTGCTTTATTGTTTAGCATTGTGTTCTTGAGAGTCATCAATTTTATTGTGCATACTGTAAATTATTTTCATTTTTTGTAGAGGATTCTATTGAATGAATATACCTCAATATATTTGTCCATTATTCCATTGATGGGCATGTAGATGTTTTCTACTTTATTAATTCATTTATGTTTTGCCATTATAAACTATCATACTAGGAAAATCACATAAATGTTTCACTTCATGTCTAAGATGTTTTATTATATTTATGCCTGTTTCTCTGGTGTATTATATCAGTCAATGAATTCTAGAATGCACGACAGTGATAAACAACATCCAAATTTCAGCAAATTGCTTTGAGAAGTGTTGTTTTGTTTTCCTTTGGTTCTCACCTCAGGTTGGCTGTGACTCTGCTTCATCCTAACTTGCACCCAGGCTGATGTAACAGGCCCTACTTAAAACACTGCAATCCTCATATTATAGGAAGAACCTGATAATGTGCTGGCACATAAAGCTTCCACATGACCATTCTGTCCATATTCCATTGCCCGAAGTAAGTCATATGGCCACACCTGATAACAAAGGAGTAGAAAAATAATACGCTTCCTGAGAAAACGACTTTAGTTTGTGTTTTCCTGACTAATAAGAGCTTGAGGGTGTTTTAAGTGTTATCTTTCTAGTTTCCCTTTCTATGTTTGTATAGTTCTTATTCATTTTTCTCTTTATTTTTTGTTGCAATATTATTTATTTATACAAATTGGCAATCTTTTCTGCTACTGAAAGTTTTATGTGTTGCAATTTTTTAATTTTTTATAGTATCCTTGGATACTATAAAGATCAATTTTTATGTCATTTAATTCATCAATAATATACATTATTTTTGCTTTATGTGTTTTGTATTAAAAAGCAATACCTTCTTCAAAAAGTGTTGGTTAGTATGATGGACTGATTATGTAATCTGAGGGATCGTGCCACCATAAACCAGCAAGGGCCTGCATTAAATATATAATGTAATGCTTAATGTAAAAGAACTCTCAAAAGGACCTAAACCAAAACAAAAGAAATATGATGACAAAAACAGAAATAAAGATGAGCTGAAACCAGAGTTGAGATTTTGGAGCAATGAGAAAGGAGGATGAGGGGTTTGTCCTGATGGCAAATGACAATTGTAGCACTCTGTTTGAAAGCCTAGTCCCCAGGTCTGCTGCAAGTTTGGGGAGATTCCAATCTTAAACTGGGCAATCTCAAAGGCAAATCAAATGGCACCAGGTTGCTTGAGCCTCCTGACACTGATAGAAGCAAACCAAAAGTGCTCTGAAGAAAAGCATTCCAAATATTGACATTCAAGGTTCCAAAGATTAAGATCAAGTAAATATGAGTTTACAACCAAAGATCATCAAAATCTTTAACATAAGTCAGCTCTCTGTCCACAACTGAGAAAGCAGAAATAATAAGCAACAGATTTAGTTTCCCTGGGACTCCAGTATTGGAATTGTCAGATTCAAAATATATTATAACCATGTATGAAGTATTAAAAATAAAATATCTAGGCACAAGAGGTTATTTAACAAAATAATCAAGCAGGGCTTCCTATTCTGGGTGGGATGGAGACAGTTGCTCCTGCCAAAAATTAGGAAAAACAGTTAACAAGCAGAAATTGTTTGAAGGCAGCAGAAATCATCTGAGTCAAGGAGAACTCGGGAGCTAGGACTCAAGAGAGTGGGAGAGTTATAAGAGTGAGTTGGCTCGTGCTGAGGCTCTGAGGAGAAGCTCTTGATTCTGAGCCTGGTAGACTGCCTGGAGGCAAAGACACCAGCAGACCTTTTGGCAGGGACTTGAGAAGCCCGAAAACCATGGATGATTTTCCCTTAAATAAAATAGTAGATTTCTGGAGCTGTGTACAGTTGGAGGCTAAAAATGTAAGCAAAAAGTTTGTAAAGATCAGACCAGAACTTTCTAGGAGAATCTTGAGATAAACATACTGTAGATCAGGGTGATAGAGACTTGATTCAGCAGAGTCTCCAATTAAATTAAGATGACCAGCCCCTGACTTATCCCCCTAGCAGAGGAGAGGGTAAACATTTTAGGGAGAAATATATCATTATCTAAAGCTTTTAAACTTATTTACAAAGGGAGAAACTAGTTGAGGCAAACCATTCAGAGAAGGTAATTCAAAAGTGGATTCAAAAGGCCATAAGAACTTGATGAGAGAACAGGAACATCTGAAGATAGCTAGTATTTTTTATGTTGTTTTGATTCCTTCTCTGTTCATGGTTTTTGTATGGACAGATATGACTGCTGCTAGGCATAGGACATGCAGAAAAATATAATATTCTTCAAATTATCTCCTTCAATCTTCCCTTAAGTCCAAGAAAAGGAGATTAGCACAGTGACAAGCCCCCTTCCCCATTTCAAAGAAGGTAAAATTCAAACTTGAGGAGCGAAAGTAACTTTCCATAGAGTGGGAAATGAATTAGCACCATATTTTCTGAATGCTTATATGATACAAAAATGGTTCTCACACAAGTAAGGTATTACAATATCATTTGTATTCCTTTCCTACATATTACTCAGTAAATGTTTAAGAATACTTGTCCTTTTAACATTTTTTTAAAAATGTGGGTCAACTACATTGACCGTTTTTTTTAATCATTCAATATAATGCAACTTACTGTGAAATCAAGCTGTTAGAGGACAAAGCTTGGGCTTTAAGTTGCATTGCTGTGAGCCATTAAAAACAAAGTTTTGATGAGTTTTTTTCTCATTATTCAGGCATATACTGAGAGAAATAAAAAACCTTTGGAAGTATGTCTTTGCCAACTCACAAGGTCAATACTAGACACTCATTAATTTAGGACATTAGCAAGAATGGATGCATGTCTCTGAGAATATGTGCACTAAATAGATTGGAAACTTCCTCATGAGAAACCACACAGTGTTATGATACCAGGTTATACTTCAATATGCAGGAATGCTCTCGTGAAAACAGTTCCACATCATGGCCCCCTGAATTATTTGACTATGACCACTTCTTGTTTTACACAGCAGCAAATGAATAAGTCAAGGCAAGGTAATTGATAGCAGTTTTATATGTATATACATTTAACAGAAGACAGTATTGAAATCAGTCATTTTCCCTAAAGTGACAATGTAACCTCATAGTCTGGGGCCAAATTTCCTGACTGAAGTTGTTTTTTTTTTTTGAATGATAAGTTTTATGCTGAATTATTATGATTATACTGTAGACATTTATTAACATTCATAAAATTCTCTTTGATAGAAATGATATTTATACAATGGCACCCTAGTGGACTGGGGCATCAGAGGGACTGTGAGACGGAAGAGACAAATGTAATCTGTAGGCCCCTTTAGGAGATCTGAGATAACCAAGGAAGCTTCCACAGACTCTGTCTTCATGAGGAATCACAAGGTCACATGGGAGATAATGGCAAAACATAATCTGGGGAGATAGTTTGGAAGAAGAGAAAACAAAGGCATCCCTTGTCTCCGAGTGGAATGGGAACCGAGGTGGTCAGAGAACTCATCTGTGATTTCTCTCGGAGGGAGTCGTTTCTTGACCTCTGTGATCGTACGTTGAGTTGTGGTCGCAGAGAGGAGTGGGATTGTTTTGTTTTGTTTTGTTTTTCAATATGACCCATAATGGCATTCCACAAACTCCTTCTGCCTATTTTTGGAGGAATATTCTACAATTTCTTCCATTTATAACCCAAAAGACATCAGATTACTCATTGGGAATCTATTTTAAAAATCTACTAAAGTTGAGCACATGGGAGACCAGCAGAAAGCGCAATGAGGCCAGTGATGGTGATAAAATGAAAGAGACCAGCAAGGTTGAGCGATGGCTCCTCCTGCTGGAAATGCTGGGAACTGACAGGCTGCTGAGATGGCAGCAGCAGCACAGCAGCAGTAGCAGCGGCAGAAGCCAAACCAATGTTCCCATCAGTCACCAGGGGAAAGAGTTGGATCATCCCATGATGCATCTCAGGGTCCAAGAGCATTCACATGGCTACTCAGCCATTGCATTTCTCTGTATAAGCCTGGGCAGGCCTGGGAGAGCCAGTTCACAATTCACTTATACATTCACTCTTTTCTTTATTCACTAAACCAGTATTTTAGTGCATGTATATTTTACTTTAGAAAGCGTGTTCATATCCACATACAAATGTAAATATGACACAATCCATGCATCTCACAGTATATTGGAGAAGAGAGAGTTAAAAAATGATAATCTAAAAAAAGAGAATTATACAGCTAGAAATATGCACAGGTCATTTTTGGATATGTTTACAGCAAATTTCTGAGCATCCCAGAGGTAGTGGAAACTGTAATAATTAAGGCTTAATTTCACCAGCAGGAAGCCAATAAAAAAAGTCAGGACTTCAAATTATTTATTGTTACTGAATTTAACATAATTAGTACAGGATAATGATTTCAGCACTTCACCTCATTTCCACTGCACAGATGATACTTCAAATTGAACTGACAAATCCAGTTTCACTCTATCAATTAACTAAATATATACACGTAGATGTATGTGTGAACTCCTGCTGCAGCCTGCATTTATCCCCATTTTAACACGTATCAATTGCACTCTAATGTTCTACATATAGATCTGTATCCTTCACTGGTCCGTAAATGACATGGTGGGAGGCGTTAGAATGTAAATGCCTTCTAGAAAAGAAGAACCTCGTCTGTCTTACTCACTGCCGTAGCCTTAGTGTTAGGAAGATTTCATAGCTAAGGACAGTTAAACTGGGCCTTGAGGCAGTGAAATGACAAAAAATTGGAGATGGTTAAAAACATCATTTCAGATTGCAATGATATGGGCTAATATAAGCAAAAGGCTTGAGGTATGAACATAAAATGAATAGGGTACAATTGTTTCAATAAACAAAATTTAATTAACCATGTTACTTCTCATTGATTTTATACAAAATCATCAGTATTCTGTTGTGTTTATGCATTTCTGTGTGTGTGTGTTCATGTGTGTGCATGTGATGAGGGAGAGAGATGAGAGAGACAGAAGGAGGTGTGAGGAAGAATGAGGGGGAAGGAAAGAGAGAGAGAATGAAAAATTATAAAATGATAAAAAAAGATTAAAATGTGATAAGCTTCAATGTTCCAGATTGAAACTAGAGCATAGAAGTGCGTTTATTATGTTTTAGTTACTGAGTAAGCATCATATAACATAACGAGCTCTGGAGTAGCAACCAGAAGGAAACAAAATATCATTAAGTTCAGTTCTGCTGCATGCAAGTTGTGAAACCTTGAGAAATCAGGCAAATTCTGCCAAAAGTCATAGAAATTAGTTGCCTTGTGGTAGATACTCTCTTTGTTTTTCAAGGTTATCAACCAAACTTTATTAGGGTATGACAGGAAGGAATTCACAGATATGTACTTCCTTGAATGTCTGGTCATTTGTGTTTATACTCCAAAAAGAAAAATCCCATATCCCCATATTGCGTTAGATACTCTTGGTAACCAAAATACATGTGTTCAAGTCTTGACTCCACATGTTACTAACGTATATGTTCTACCTTTTTGTTCTCCAGATTCACCTCTGTAAAATGGGAATGATAATAATACTAACTACCTCATTGGATTGTTACATGATTAAATCAATTAATTCATATAAAGTTTTCAAATAGTTCTTAGTATATAGGAAACATTCAATAAATGTTAAATGTAATTATTTGCTTCAGGTTCTTAAAGCATTCTTTTTCATGAGTAGCAATGCTTGCTCTGCCCAATTTGAAAGGTGGTTCAGAAAGTCAAATGGAATAATGAATATGAAGGAGCTTGGAAGCCTGTAATTTTCTAGGATACACACTTACTTGTCCATTCAGCTAAGTCTATTCTATACTAGTAAATGTACATAGTGACTAGAACCCAGGTACTACTGGTTTTATCTCTTTTATTAAATGTGTGAATTTCAGTTTTAGTAAAGATGAGCATGTTCTACCTAAAACTCTGAATATGAATTGTGTAGAATTGGTCCATTGGTGTTTCCACAGAGTTAAAACTAGCAAGAAAATCCTATGTACTGGTTTCGAACCTCTGTTTCTGAATAATGTAGGAGAAAACTTTCAATACTAATTCTTTTTGTGAAAATATCAAGTTGTCCTTTAAAGTATCCTGGTCACATATTGCAGAAATGGGAAAAAGCTGGCAGAGTTAATGATAATTGCTAGCATGAAGCAGGTGCTAATCCTGTGCCAGGTGCTGTGCTCATGATTTCATATTCATTAGCTCATCTGTTTCTCACAGAAACATATAGAATATCAATTTCATTTATACAGATGAAGAAGTATTTATACATTTATACAGATTAAGTAATTGAACCAAAGTCATATACTGAGGTCCAAGTTTGTCTGGATCCAATTCATGTCTTCTGAAACACTGTTTTATGGTCCCTCTATTATATTAAATTTTGTGGTGTCCCTGTCTCCACTCACCCAAATATTTCCTCTTTCTTCTTAGAAACATATAACTGGACATTTAATTCTTTCTGACCTAGCTCTCTTTTCTGTAATGTACAAGTCATACTATTACTTACTATATTAGTCAGCCAAAGAGGTGCTGATGCAAAATACCAGAAATTAGTTGTCTTTTATAAAGGATATTTATTTGGGGTGGAAGCTTACTATTACCAGGCCATAAAGCATAAGTTACTTCCCTCACAAAAATTTATTGTCATGTATTGGAAGCAAGATGGCTGCTGAAGTCTGCCAAGAGTTCAGGCTTCTTGGGTTCCTCTCTTTCTGGGGCTTTGTTTCTCTCTGGGCTCAGTTGCTCTGCTCTCTCCACAATGCCAGATGTAGACTATCAGGCAAACAGCTCTGACTGTCTCCCCGGGGCTTTTGCCGTGTCTAAGGAGCCGTCTCTGTTCCTCTGAGTTCTTCTCCTGTGTGTTCATTTCCAGGGCTCCAGCTCAAAACTCAGCATCAGAACTCCAAGTCACTCCTATGCTCTGCCATGTAGTTTTATCTACAGCCTACTGACGTGGCCCAATCAAAGCCTTAATCATAATTTTCTCACACCCAGGTACAGACCAGTTTACAAACATAATCCAATATCTATTTTTGGAATTCATAAACAATGCCAAACTGCCACACTTACCTCAATTTTTTTTTCTTTTTTTTTAAGAATTAAGTGAATTAATATATGCAAGCAATCTGAATGAAGCAAAACATTTAGTAATCATTCCTTATGGCTCTTTTCTTCTTTTTATTTTGAAACAAACTTCCCCTTATGAGAAAGTTACACAAATCACACTTAACTTTTATTTTAATTAGTTTTCTTAACTACTGTTAATAAGTTGATGATTTATCCCATGTATTTCCTAAAAGAAGGGATTTCCCACATAATCCAATACGACCACAAAAATCAGGAAATTAACAGTGACAAATTATTGCCATCTAATCCTCACACCCAGTTCGAGTTTTTCCAATTACCCTAATAATAGCCTTCATATGAAAAAGTAGAAGTCCAGATTCACTCACTGCATTTAGTTGTTATTTTCCTTAGTCCCCTTCAATCTGAAGCAGTTTATCAGGTTTCCTTGATTTTTGTACCTCAACATTCTGAACGCCCCTCACTAGGGTTTGCCTGCTGTTTCCTCGTGATTAGATTCAGATTGTGCATTTTTAAGGTGATTATCACAGAGGGGTGCTGTGCTCCTCTCAGTGCAGCATATAAGGTGATGCACAATTTTATTCATCCCAATATTGGTGACATTAAGTTTGATAACTTTATTAATGTGGTCTCGGACCAGCTTCTCTGCTGGAAAGTTACTCATTTTTCCATTCAATTAGTAAGTATTTTGTGGGTAAGTACTTTGAGACCATTTAAATATTGCACCCTCTATTCATTTATTTATTACAGAATGGACCCATGGATAATTCAAACTTTATTCAATGGAGTATCATATTTTTTAATGTTTAAATTGTTCCAGATTTGGCTGATGGGAATCTCTTCAAGCTGTCTTTTGCACCTTTCTTTAATCTTTTCCTTGTATTAACAAATATTCAAATAAAAATTCCCCATTTTAACCACGCCTGTGTACAATTCAGTATATTACTTATTTTCACAGTATTGTGCTACCATCACTAATATCCATTACCTTAATTTTCATCACCTCAAACAGAAACTCTGCATTCATTAAACTATAACCCCCTCTTTTGCGTCCTTTGTGGGTTTTCATATCTTTTAGTACATTCTTACTTTTGGACACAAGTAGGTGTTCTGAACCAAGTTGTGTTTTCTCTGTCTCAGCCCTGTAATCAACCATTTCTCCAAGAAGCCCCATTTCTTTATGGAGAATGATGATCTGGACACAAGGCGTGCTCACTGCTTGTGGGGTGTTGCAGTTCTCAGGCCCTCTCAGTGGACAGAAGCAGGGGACATACATGTACACACACAGTTAGATTTTTATTTACTTTTATAGCCATCCACTTATCTATCCACTTATCCAAAAATGTTCACGCTGTTGCTGCCAATTCTATCCCAACACCATCTAATTCATTCCATGTCCTGCCTGTATTTCTAACACCCTTCTCCAACTTTAAAAAGCCCAAATCTCATTTTCCTCAATATATTTCATCAATTTCTCCATGTGTAAATAATCTCCCAAAGCCACTGTCAGCCACCCCAACCCCTTGCAAACACGCTCCTCACTCTGTATAGCCTTCAACACTCAGTGCGTGGAGATCTCTCCCTGTGATGTCCTCCTCACGTGACTTAGTCTCCAATAACCCAGGCTGCCCACCCTACCACTGTACAGACAGTCTTCACCCCACTGGGATTCTTACACCCCTCCGCCCCAATCACCAGGTCACAACACCCCTAACTCTCCCCCTTCACATGGACGCCCTTCTCTTTACACTTGGACTTGAAACCCTAGCACACATGCTGGCTTTCCCCATCCTCCACCCCCTCTCCTGCCCACTCACTGCATTCTGACACAGCTTGCTGGGCCACCAACTCTACCGCAGTAGGTGACCTCTCTACCTGTCTGCGCTCCCTCCTACACAGGGCCGTGGCGGTGACCACCTCACCTCCCAGATGCCTACCTTGTTTGGCACATCTAATTGGTTTTAGACTGAATTTCTCAGAAAAGAAGAAAAGTCATACTGGAAAGAGGAAGAGAATGAGAAAGAAGGAGAAAAAGAGAAAGAATGTGCTACTTAATTTATGTGTCAACTTGACTAGGCAATTGTACCCAATTACTTAATTAAAAAAAAACTAATCTAGATGTTGCTGTGAAGCATTTTTTGGAAATGGTTAACATCTACAATCAGTTGACTTTAAGTAAAGGAGATGACCCTTGATAATGAGGGAGGGTGGGGAGAAGGACATCCAATCTGTCGAAGGCCTGGAGAGCAGGTTTCCCAGAGAAGAAATTCTGTTGAAAACTGTAGCATAAATTTGTTCCTGAGCTTTGAGCCTGTCAATGTCAATATGCATTTTAGATCAATAGATTCTGGACTTGACAGCCCACAATCATGTGAGCCAATTCCTTAGCATTTTTCTTTTTACATCTCTCTCTCTCTCTCTCTATCTCTATCTTTCTCTCAATCATCTATCTATCTTCATCATCATCATCTCTATCTATCTTTCCTACTGGTTCTGTTTCTCTGGAGGACTCTGACTGATGCAGGGAGTCACATGTTAGTTTTCATTTTTTGTTGCTATTAGTAACCTAATTTTTCCTTTACTTTATATAAAAATCTGGTCTTAAAAAACAAATTGTAATTCATCACTTTTATTTCAGTGTTAGGCTAACTAGAGCATCCACATCATTTTGTTTCTCCTCAAAGTAATGTTGTAAGGTAGGATTTCTTGCTTAACATGAAGAAATTGTAATTTAAAGGGAATAAATGACTTGTCTGTACTCACAAAACTGCAAGTAGTAGGTAATATTGCAAGCTATAAATGAAATAATGAAAGGCAGCATCTCCTGCCTTTTAATCAGCTCTACCACATCCGATTAAAAGAATCCCTATTGTCAGTGTGTAAGGGCCATGGGTAAAGGAAGGAGTTGATACAAGAATTTATAGATTGAATGGTGCCCCATCAAAAAATATGCTCAAATCCTAACCCCTGGTCTTGTGAATGTGATCCTATTTGTTAAGGAATTTCTGAATGTGTTATTAGTTAAGATGACAAACTGCATTAAGGTGGTCCTAATACAATATGAATCATGTCCGTATAAGAAGAGGACGTTTGGAGAAAATTCATGGAAGAGAGAGACACAGAGAGAGACAACCATGTGATGGAGGCAGAGATTCAGTTATGTTGCCACAAGTCAAGAAATGTTATGAATTTTCAACCACCCTCTATAAGCCAGGAGAGAAATGTGGAGTGGATTCTCTCCTGTAAGAGGAATCACGACCCTGCCAGCACCTTGATTTTGGGCTTTTGGCCTCTAGAACTGTAAGAGAATAAATTTCTGCTGTTTAAGTCAACTGGTTTGTGCTGTTTTGTTACAGCAGTGCTAGGAAACTAAGACACTAAGTAGGAATTCCTTCTTAGTTCCTTTAATTATATATATAATAAAGCTATTATTTGCATCCTAAAGGGAAACAAAACATGGCCCCACTCCTTCTTTTAATGCTTTAGATTTTTGAAGGTAAGAAGCATGTGTTAGCCTCTACCTCCCTTAATTCAGAATCATGATAAAAAAAAGTAAATTTTGGAAAAAGCAGAAAATTGATTTCCAGAGAAGCTCTACCACATCTGATTATGTAATCTTGGGAAAATGGGTAAATTTGATGGAAATGCTGCATGTGATAAGATACAAGTATATACAAAATCAAGAGGAAGTTCTAGAAATTGTACCTTGATTTATTGTTATACATTCTTTAAATTAGTTCTATCTCATTAAAAATGGGGCAGGCTGTCACTGTGGCAGTTTGATATCATTTATGAATTCCTGAAAGAGACATTGTTTGTAAACTGGTCTGTTCATCTGGGCATGATATTCTTTGATTGATTTAAAATCAAAGGCTTTGAGAGTAGATGTGGCTCAAGTGGTTGAATGCCTGCTTCCACATGGGAGGCCCTGGGTTCAGTTCCTGGTGCCTTCTAAAACAAACAAACAAACAAACAAACAAACATAATAAAATCAAAGGTCTTACATTTACTTGATTAAGATTAGGGATTTGATTTGACCACATAATTAAGGTATACAGGATTGAGTCCCTGCCCCCTTGGTGGGCTATATAAATGGACACTCAATCAAGGAGACAGAAAAAGATACACAAGAAAAGAGGAAGGGAGCTCCATAAACACAGAAGAGGATCCTGTGGTCCAGGAAGAGAGATGAGCCATTTGCCTGATAGTCTGTAGCTGAAGAGAAAAGAGCACCTGAGCCCTATGCCAGCCTAGAGCTGAGATCAGAAGCAGGGCTCAGGGAGCCTTAAGAGGAAAGAGGAAAGCTTAACCCTTGCAGATGTCACCTGCCATCTTGTGTGAAATTGTGGCAACAGACTTTGGATGAGAAAATACCTCTTATGGTACTGTGAGTTGGACTCTTTAGGGCCTTGTAACTGTAAGCTTTTACCCCAAATAATTACCGTTTATAAAAACCAACCTATTTCTTGTACTTTGCATCAGCACCCCTTTTAGCTGACTAATAAAAGAACAGATAGATGCCCTTCAGTGCAACAAATTGATTAAGAAGATGGACTAGGGAATCAGACTTGAGTTCAAATCCAGGCTTTACAATGTGTTGCACTTAGGTATTATCTATGAATTCCAAAAATAGATATTGGATTATGTTCGTAAACTGGTTTGTCCCTCTGGGCATATTAGATTATATTGGATTCAGAGGTTTCACTTTTACTTGATTAAATAATGATTGAGGTTTTGACTGGGCCACATGAGTAGGACGTTGAGTCCCTGCACCCCTGGTGGGTGGGGACCCACAGAGAAACCGCACTGCAGAGAAGGGAGTTTGGAGTTTTGATCCTGGAGCCTGGGAAGTAAACACACAGAGAAGCAGATACATGAGGAAGGAGAGAAGGCTCAATGGACACAGCAGAGGTTCCGGGAAGAAAGGCATGCTGTTTCCCTGAGAGTCTACAGCTGGCCTTGTGGAGAGAGCAGAGTTGCTGAGCCCAGAGAGAAATGTGCCCCAGGAAGAGAGGAACCCAGGAAGCCTGAACCCTTGCAGACATCGGTAGCCATCTTGCTCCAACACATGGCCATAGACTTTGGTGAGGGAAGTAACTTATGCTTTATGGCCTGGTAACTGTGGGCTTCTACCCCAAATAAATACCCTTTATAAAAGCCAACATATTTCTGACACTTTGTATCAGCACCCCTTTGGCTGCCTAATACACCATGTGATATCCATGTGACCTTGGGCACATTTCACAACCGATCTGTAGAAGTTTGATATTATTTACGAATTCCCAAAAGGATATTTTTTTTGTATACTGGTCCATTCCTTTGGGCATGATCCCCTTTGATTGTATTAGATTCAGCTAAGATGCCTTTGATTAAATTATGTTAAGATAAGGCCTTTGATTCGACCACATTAGGCAACTCAGAGTTGAATCTCCATCCGCTTGGTGGACTATATAAACAGATACTCACTCAAGAAGACACACAGAAGAAGATACACAGAAGAAGGCACAGGAAGAAAGAGAGTTCCATAGATACAGAAGAGGAGAGAACCTGGTCATTTCGGTCCTGCCATGTGACAGAAAGGAGAAGGCCCTGAAAGAACAAGCCCTCCAGCCTAAGCTGAGATTAGAAGAAGCTGGGACCACAGAGCCTTAAGAGGAAGAGGAAGGCTGAACCATCTGCTTCAACATGTGGCAACAGACTTTGGTGAGAAAATAACTCTTATGATACCTTGAGTTGGACTTTTTAGGACCTTATAACTGTAAGCGTTTACTCCAAATAAATACCCTTTATAAAAGCCAACAGAGTTCTGGTACTTTACATCAGCCCCCTTTGGTTGACTAATACGCAGTCTAAGCCCCGTTTTATCATCTGGAACATAGAATTAACAGTCATAACTAATTATAGGTTTGACGATAAGTTTCAATAACTCTGAACACAAAATGAGCAGCTATCACATGTGTTAACGTTTATTATTTTTTATTGTTTCCTTAAGTAAATTTTGTCACCTTTAATATTTTTCTTAGTATTAGAAAAGTCTTCTAATTCTCTCTTTCCATTTCATAGTCTCCAGATCTAGAAATTCTGGAAAGTCAATCCTTTGACTCTGTCAATGATTGTAAAATTTCATAAACCCATGTGAAGTCATACCATGTTTGAAGCTCTTTAACATAAAGAAAATAGTGATAAATGCTGAGGAAAAACACAGGGATCAATTTGAACTGTATAAAAATCTTGTTTGTGCATTGCACAGAGCAACTGGCTAAGTAATCCTTCACTCAACAACCGTCTAACCTTGAAACAAAATAATTCATAAACAAGTAAGCAAAGAGGTTAGGTACATACCTAAGAATTTCAATGCTTGAATTTTCTCAAACCCTACAGAAAGATTATGGATTTTGCTAAAAAGTTTGTGTGTGGACTGTAAAAGAATCCTGTAAGCTTTGGATTAGTAAAGTGGTGTGCTCTGAAGGAAGGAAAAAAAATGAGAGAGAGAGAACTTGAGTCCAAAGAGCTGATTTTTTAAAAAACTGAACCATATCTATCAAAGAGAGTGCATTCTTGATGACTATAGTACAACATGAAAGTGAAAACATTCAAATGGAATGTATAACACAAGGAGTTTACTTTGAAGAGCTCTCTCCTCTGTTTTTAGGAGAAAAATATGCTCTATATTTATTGATCACCATGTACATTTAGCAAACAACTAACATTTATTGAAAATCTGCTTTGTGCTTAGGAGCCTCAGCGGATGGCAACAGTATTTAATCAGATAAATAATTCACAGGAGCAGTTTTGGATGATGGAGGAGGATGCAGTAAACACATGAGAAATGATGGTGATAACAAAATCGGTATTAAAAATATTATATTTTCAACAAGGCGCTGTACTAGTCTTAGTGCTCAGAACTGTGCCATGAATTTGTGTGCTTTATTTTATTTTCTATCTTTTTTGCAGGCTGATTTTATGGCACTGCTATCCTCTTAGCTTTCTATTTGCTTTTTGCCTAAGCTAAAAACATGGATATCAACCCTGCTTCCTTCTTTCATGGATGCCAAACCTTAATTTATTAAGTCTTAATTTATTAAGCACTATTAAATTTCCCTCCAGTTAATAAAATTTTCTCCATCAATATTGTCGCACTCCTTATTCCAGACACCACTAACCCTCGTAATAATTAAATAACTAATTCCTGAGTTAAATGGTCCTAATTCTTCACCACTCCTTGTATCCCTACTTTGATATGGCTTCATTGTAAACTGAATGCATTTCCCCACCTTTGACTTTGTTCTTGTTCATGGAAACGGCTCTCATCAATGGCATGTGTGTGGAAGCAGCCTTAAAACAGTACTGCTCAAATGTTTCATACTAAAACAGGGTGTTTGGGGGAAAATACAACACATGAAAGACATTGGCTATAGTTAATAGTAATATTTTGAGGATGTTCTTTCATAGTTTGTAACAAATGTTTCGTAATATTGCAAGGTGTTGGTGGTGGGGTGATGTATGGTAGCTCTGTATTATGATATACTTGTTTGTTTTGTAAGTTCACAACTTCTACTGTACACTTATTGTTTACGTATGCTCGTGTATGAGTGATATACTTTAATATTATTTAAAAAACAGTAAAAAAAGAGAGTACTGCCCAAAAGAACTTTCTGTGATGTTGGAAATATTAGTATCTGTGCTGTCCGATGAGGTACTGAAATGTATGGTAGTTGAGCACATGAAATCTGTCTGGTACCACTAAGGAATTTACATTTTAATTTTAATTATTTTAAATCTAAATAGCCACATATAGTAAGCTACTACCATATTGGACAGCTCAGCCCTAAGAGATCTCATACATTTTCACTGCCCTCTAGCCCCATTTCTATGAGATGCTCCACTTACTTGCTGAAGGCTTAGAGAAAACTGGAGCACCCTGTTGAACCCAACCTAGATCAGTTATTCTCAAAATGACCAAAAGATGCATGAAAGAGAATGTCTTTTTTTTTAAATAATTTTTTTTAACATACTTAGATTCCATAAATGTTACACAAAAATTATGGGGATTCCCATTTACCCCACCTCCCACACCTCCCACAACCTCCCATATAAACATCTTTCATTAGTGTGGCACATCACTTGCAACAGATATACACATCTTGGGGCTTTGCCACTAAGCATGGACCATAGTTCACATTGTAGATCACACTCTCTCCCACACAGTTCTGCATGTTATATGATGATACAAAATGGCCTATATAAGTCATTGCAATTATATGCATGCAATATCACTCATGATAATTCCCAAGTCCCGAAAAAGCCTCTGTATTACAAAGTGTCCAGTGGCCACTGACTCCACATTAATGTTGTAATTTCTTCCATTGTTTGAATCACAATATGTCAATAACAGAATACCAGTAAGTCCAGTCTAGTCCATAGCTCTTCCCCAGTCCTGAGGAGTATGGGATGGTGATGTCCACTCCACCTCCATGTGAGAGGGGGCTTATATCCCATGGATAAGATGGATAGGATTATCCTGCCTGCAGCTGCAGACTCTCTCCATTCTCTGGGATGGCCGTTGTGCATCATCATGTCCCTGCCAGGTGTCCTGGGTGAGTCCATTGAGCTGTAGAGCAGGAGTTGCAGCTCCACCAAGATTCTGGACCCAGCTGGCACATGGACAGCCCAAAAACTCCTATCTCTGGAGGTACACCTACAACCTCCAGAACCACATGTAGGTTTGAATAGAAGGTACAGATGGACCATATTCAGAGAAGACATATTTGGGTCCAACTCTGTCACTCTCAGGAGCAATGATTCCAAAGTAGGGCCCACTAATAAGGCACCAAACTCTGGGGCTATCCACCCTGATGTAGGACCTAGGTGTCTCCAGAGCCCTCAGGAGCCCCTCTCTGTTTGGGGTGATATCCACATTGGAAGCCTATGAGGTCCTACTGAAATGTGCATAAGCGTTACTTCTGGGATGACCTCCCAACTCACTTTGAAGAATCTTAGCCATACGAACTCATTTTTCTTTACTTTCCCCCCCTTTTATTCGAGGTCTTTTTCCAGTTGTATTGCCCATTGGCACTTGTTAGTAATCCCCCATTGTCAGGGAGGCTCATCCCCAGGAGTCATGTCCCATGCTGGGAGGAAGGTAATGCATTTATATGCTGAGTTTGGCTTAGAGAGAGGCCACAAGGAGGCTCTCAGGAGGCAACCCTTAGGCACCCTATAATAATAGGCTAAGTTTAAATTTCAAGAGCAAAGACTCATAAGGCTAGTCATCAATATCAAGAGCCCATCAGTGGATCATCCTCCTTTGCCAGACACTGCCCCTGCACTTGGGGGACTGTTGCTGCTCCCTTGGAGAATGTGGCAGAGCTCTCCAGGCTGGGAATTGAGTATTCTCTTATTTATTGGGTGATTCTCTACCCCCTGTGACCATGCCCTGTGAGCATTTGAACAATTTTATATACCTTTTATGTATGTTCAGGTGAACTTCCTCCCATGCACCCCCATCCCTGACACCCCTCACCAACGATCCTCTCCCACCCCAGATGTAACCCACCTGCCATCCAAAGCTTCTTTAAAGATGAAGCCAAAACAATAGCCAAATACCATTAACAGGAAAATGAAATAATACTGATGTTTAAATGTAAAAGCTAAAATGCATAAAAACTTAAAAAAAATAAAATAAAAATAAAATTAAATTAAAGGATTGGGTTATCCAAAAATGGGGAAAAATTAAAAAAATAAAAATAAAAATTTGTTTTGATATTTTGCCTTTTATCACTTCAATGTCTCATGTCCAGTCTGTACCGTGGCACATTCCCCTTCTATCTTCCCAGTGTCTCACTATTTTTCATTTAATTTTCAAAAAAGTTTTAGGTCACACCAAAGTCATACACAGAATACAAGAGATTCTCATATACCCAACCTCCTCCCCCTTTTCTCACCCCATATTAAAACCTTTTTGTATGTGGATGGTAGCATTGTTATAACTGATATACAACTAGTGAAACATAGCTACTAAACATTGTCAATGGTTTACAGTATGGCATTTTGATAGTACACTTTTATAAATTTTGCTATTTACCATGTCCTGTGTCCATCACTGTAAGGTAATGAAAAACATTTCCACTGACCACTAAATACCCCGTGTTTGATCTATTCTGCTCCTCCCTCCCCCTGGCTTGACTCATTGGATGACAAGATTCATAGTTACATGCAACAAGAGGTCTTGACACACTGGTTTGTCCCCCCTATTAGGAACTGCCCTTGCTCTTAAGAGACACCGACCTGTCTATTTCTGAGCGAATCGGTCCTCCCAGATATGAGAGCCCATCGCCTTCCCGCTCATTGTGTGGGTCTCCAGCCACTGATACAACACATTATGACAGGATGAACACTCACACACTTCCTAGAAGCCTGCTCCAGATGCGCCCTGTCCCAAATGCTCCCCCAACCAACACCCTAAAGCAGTATCACTTCCTTTTCCTACTGCCATAAGAGCATTCCCACCTCTGTACTTTCAACCTCATACCCACAAATCCCAGGTGTTCACCTGGTCCCTCTTTCATCACTCCCTTCAGTATCCTGGGTATTCTAATTCACCCTCCCAATCTACCCACCTGTCAACCCTGCACCACCAAACCCAATAATGTCACTACCCACCTGTCCTATCCCTTCAATATACAACTACACTCTATCACTTTACCATAGATTATGTACGTACAGGTAATGGCTCAAAACTTTCTCTTCTCTTTCTCTTTCTTGAAAACCTATCTTTCAGACAATATTTCTCAAAGACTGCACAATTTCCTTAATTCATATCAGTGAGGTCATGTACTGTTCATTCTTCAATGCCTGGCTTGCTTCACTCAACATAAGGTCTTCAAAATTCATCCATGTTATCCTGTGTGTTGGTTCTTTATTCCTTCTTACAGCTGAGCAATATTCCATTGTATGTATGTACCACATTTTGTTTATCCATTCAACTGTTGATGGGCACTTGGGTTGATTCCAGCTTTTTTGGCAATACTGAACAATGCTGCTATGAACATTAGTTTGCATATATCTGTTCCTGTCTTTGCTTTCAGTTCTTCTGGGTATATACCCAGCAGTGGAATCACTGGATCATATGGAAGATCTATAGTTAGTTTCTTGAGGAACTGCCAAACTGTCCTCCACAGTGGCTGGACCATTCCACAATCCCACCAGCAGTGGATGAGGGTTCCCATTCCTCCACATGCTCTCCATCACTTATAGTCTGCTGTTTTTTAAATATCTGCCATTCTAATGGGTGTAATATGGTATCTCATTGTAGTTTTGATTTGCATTTCTCTAACAGCTAGAGATGTCGAGCATTTTTTCATGTGCTTTTTAACCATTTGTATTTCTTCTTTGGAGTAGTGTCTTTTCAGGTCACTTGGCCATTTTTTAAATGGGTTATTAGTCTTTTTATTTTGGAGGTGAAGGATTTCTTTATATATGCAGGATATTAGGCTCCTATCAGATATATGGTTGCCAAATATTTTCTCCCATTGGGTAGGCTGCCTTTTAATTTTCTTGTTGATGTCCTTTGATGTGCAAAAGTTTTTAATTTTGAGGAGATCCCATTTATCTATTCTATATTTTGCTGTTCATGCTTTGGGTGTGAAGTTCATGAAACCATTTCCTGTTATAAAGTCTGTAGATGCTTCCCTACATTATCTTCCAAGGTCTTTATGGTCTTGGCTCTTATATTTAAATCTTTGATCCATCTTGAGTTGATTTTCATATAAGGTGTGAGATGGTAATCCTCTCTCATTCTTTTGGATATGGATATCCAGTTCTCCATGTACCACTTGTTGAAGAGACCATTGTCTCCCAAATGAGTGGGCTTGGTGGCCTTGTCGAATGTCAGATGACTGTATATGGAAGGATTTAATCAGGACTCTCAATTTGGTTCCATTGGTCAATGTGTCTATCCTTGTGACAATACCATGCTGTTTTGACCACTGTAGCTTTGCAGTATGTTTTAAAGTCAGGTAGTGTGATATCTCCAACTTCATTTTTCTTTTTCAAAGTGTCTTTGGCAATTCGGGGACCCTTACCCTTCCAAATAAATTTTGTAGTTAGTTTTTCCAATTCCTTAAAAAATACAGTGTTGATTTTTATTGGGATTGCATTAAATCTGTAGATTAGTTTGGGTAGGATCGACGTTTTCACGATGTTTAGTCTTCCTATCCATGAACAGGGAATGTGCTTCCATTTATTTAAGTCTTCTTTGATTTTCTTTAACAGTGTTCTGTAGTTTTCCGTATCTTTAGTTAAATTTATTCCTAGGTATTTGATTCTTTTAGTTACTATTGTAAATGGCATTTTTTTCTTAATTTCCTCCTCAGATTGCTCATTATTGGTGTATAGAAATACTACTGATTTTTGAGCATTGATCTTATAGCCTGCGATGTTACTGAATTCCTTTATAAGTTCTAGGAGCTTTGTTGTAGATTTCTCAGGGCTTTCTACGTATAGGATCATGTCGTCCACAAATAATGAAAGTTTTTTTCTTCTTTTTCAATTTGGATGCCTTTATCTTTTTCTTGCCTCAGTGCTCAAGGAAATACTTCTAAGACAATGTTAAATAGGAGTGGTGATAGTGGGCATCCTTGACATGTTCCCAATCTCACAGGAAAGGCTTTTAGGATTTCACCATTGAAGATAATGTTCTCTTTGGGTTTTTCATATATAACCTTTATCACGTTCAGAAAGTTTCCTTCTATTCCTATATTTTGCAGTGTTTTTATCAGGAAAGGGTGCTGTATTTTGTCAAATGCTTTTTCTTCATCTATAGAGATGATCATGTGATTTTTTTCTTTCAATCTGTTTATGTGGTGTATTGCATTGATTGATTTTCTTATGTTGAACCTTCCTTGCATACCTTGTATGAAACCCACTTGGTCATGGTGTATAATTCTTTTGATATGTTGTTGAATGTCATTAGCAAGTATTTTGTTGAGGATTTTAGCATCTAGGTTCATTAAAGAAATTGGTCTGTAATTTTCCTTTCTTGTGGTATGTTTGTTTGGCATAGGTATTAGGGTAATGTTGGCATCATAGAATGAGTTAGGCAATGCTCCTTCTACTTCTATTTTTTGAAAGAGCTTAAGCAGAATTGGTGTTAACTCTTTTTGGAATGTTTGTAGAATTCAGCCGTGAAGCCATCTGGTTCTGGGCTCTTTTTAGTTGTATTGTTTTTGATGACTGAGTCTATCTCTTTACTTGTAATTGGACCGTTGAGTTCCCCAATTTCTTCTTTCATCAATGTAGGCTGCTTCTGAGTTTCTCGGAATTTGTCCATATCCTTTAAATTATCATTTTTATAGGCATATAATTTTTCAAAGTATCCTGTTTTGATACTCTTTATTTCTGTGGGGTCAGTAGTGGTATCCCCTTCTTCATTCCTTATTTTGTGTATTTGCATCTGCTCTCTCTTTTTCTTTGTTAGTCTGGCTAAGGGTTTGTCAATTTTATTGATCTTCTTGAAGAACCAGCTTTTGGTTTTGTTTATTTTGTATTGCTTTTTTTTTCTATTTCATTTAGTTCTGCTCTAATCTTTGTTATTTCCTACTTTCTACTTCCTTTGGGGTTAGTTTCTTGTTGTTTTTGCAATTCCTCCAGGTGTGCAGTTAGGTCTTCAAATTTAGCTCTTTCTTCTTTTTTAATATATGCATTTATGGCAATGAATTTCCCTCTCAGTACAGCTTTGGCTGCATCCCATAGGTTTTGATATGTTGTGTTGTCGTTTTCTTTTGTTTCGACGTAGTTACTGATTTCTTCTGAGATTTCCTCCTTGACCCATTGTTTGCCTAAGAGTGTGTTGTTTAACTTCCATATCTTTGTGCCTAATCAGAGTCTCTGGGTCTTAGTGATTTCCAATTTCATTTCATTGTGATCAGAGAAATTACTTTGTATAATCTCAGTCTTTCTGAATTCATTGACAGTTGTTCTGTGGCCTAGCATGTGGTCTATCTTGGTGTATGTTCCATTTGCATTCTAGAAGAATGTATATCCTGCTGTATTTGGGTGTAGCATTCTTATATGTCTATTAGATTCAGGTCCTCTAATGTATTATTCAGAGTCTTGGTTTCTTTATTGATTCTCTGTCTAATTGCTCTGTCTAATGGTGATAATGTTGTATTAAAGTTCCCCACTCTAATTGTAGAGGCATTTATTTCTCCACTTAGTTTTTCCAGTGTTTGCCTCATGTATTTTGAGGCACCCTGATTAGGTGCATAAATGTTTATGATTGTTCTCCCTTCTTGAAAGAGTACCCCTTTACTAATGTATAGTGTCCATCTTTGTCTCTTACAACAGTTTTGCATTTAAAATCTATTTTGTCCAATATTAAGATAGCCATTCCTGCCCTGTTTTTCTTATTGTTTGCTTGCAAAATTGTTTTCCAGCCCTTCACTTTCAGCTTCCTTGAATCTCTGGGTCTAAGGAGGGTTTCTTGTAGACAGCATATAGATGGATCATATTTCCTTATCCAGTCTGCCAAACTGTGTCTCTTGACTGGTGAGTTTAATCCATTAACATTCAGTGTTATTACTCTCAATGAATTTCTTACATCAGCCATATTTTCTTTGGGTTTATGTATGTCATATGTTGTTTTTATTTCTCTTTTTGTCTTTTTAGTTGTTCTTACACTCTCCTCCAACTCTCTCTCTTCTGTTTTTTCCTTTCAACCCATAGTACTTCCTGTAGTATTTCTTGAAGTGCAGGTTTCTTATTGGCATACTCTTTTAATTTCTGTTTATCTGTGAATATTTTGAGCACTTCATCATTTTTGAATGCCAGCTTTACTGGATAGAGAATTCATGGCTGGAAGTTTTTTTTTCTTTTAATATCTTGACTATGTCATACCACTATCTTCTTGCTTCCATGTTTTCAGATGAGAAATCAGCACTTAATCTTATTGTGCTTCCCTTGTATGTGATGGTTCTCTTTTTTCTTGTTGCCTTGAGTATTTTCTCTTTGTCTTGAGCATCGGACATTTTGATAATTATGTGTCTTGGAGTAGGCCTGTTGGGATTTGTACTGCTTATGGTGCGCCGTGCTTCCTGGCCATGTACATACACTCCCTCAATAGGGTTGGGAAGTTTTCAGCCATTATTTCCTTCAACACTCCTTTTGTTCCCTTTCCCTTCTCTTCGCCTTCTGGGATGCCTATAATGCATAAGTTTGTGGATTTTTGTTGTTGGTTAAATTCCTAAGTCCCTGCTGGATTTTTTCTATCTTTTTATCTGTCTGTTCTACTATCTGTTTTATTTCAGATGTACTTTCTTCCACATCACTAATTCTTTCTTCTGCCTGTTCAAATCTGCTGTTATGTGAATTCAGCGTCTTTTTAATTTCTTGGATTGTGCCATTCATCACTGTCATATTCGTTATCTTTTTATGTATGTTTACAATTTCTTCAGTATGTCTTCCCAGTGTTTTCTTAATATCCTTAATCTCTTCCTTCACTTCATTAAGTTGGTCCATGATATTTGTTTGGACAGCTTTGATTAGTTCCATGTCCTGCATCTCTTCCTGGTTTTTAGTTCATTTATTGGACTGGTCCATGTCTTCCTGTTTCTCAGTATGTTTTGTAATTTTTTATTGCCCTCTGGTCATCATTTCATATTGATGGGTTTATTCAGTTGATTA
Organism: Cabassous unicinctus; assembly: GCA_029593785.1. NCBI lineage: Eukaryota > Metazoa > Chordata > Mammalia > Cingulata > Chlamyphoridae > Cabassous > Cabassous unicinctus. The sequence continues at coordinate 3,650 of JAQZBX010023512.1, read as the reverse complement.
GCTTCTCTCTCTGCTCTAGAATTTTATTTAGCTGGTGGTTCTGTGTGTGTGTTAAGTTTTGTCTTTGACACTTTGTTCTTCTTGTTCTATTTCCTTTGCTTTTTTCTATGTTCCCTTGAAGGAAAAAGATTAGAGCCAAAGGAACCGAAATAGGTAAGAAAGGAAATAGTATAACAGTAATATTGATAAAAGTTAGAAGAGGGGCCATATCAGACTTAGTAAAATGAATATTTAACTCATGTAGGCAGTGTAGAGTAATAGGGGGAAAAAGTGGAGTACCTACAATAGAATAGGAAACCAAATAGAGAAAAATATATAGAATGATTTAAAAGGTCAGAATGATGAGGAGAGAGAAAAAGAGTAAAAAAAAAGAGCTGAAAAGAACAAGTTAATAAAAAAAAATAAAGAAAAGAAAACACAATAGACAAGATATAAATCGACACCCATGATGTTGAGGACTAATAAAAAAAGGTGAAATGTAAGAACCACAACCAAAAGCAGAAGGTAGAAAGATGAAGGAAGAGAAAAGACAGTGTTGGTAGACAAAATCACTATACAGAAAGAATGGGAAATCAAGGAAGAAGCACAGCAAAGAAGAAACAACCTAGCAGCACCTAATTTAAAAAAAGGGGTGGGGGGAGGAAAGAGGAAAGAAAAGCAAGAAACAAACAAACAAACACCAAACAAACACACAAGCAAGCAGTGAAACAAAGGTAAGGAAGAACAGCATTCCTTCTTGGGCTTTGTGGAGCCTCTCAGCATGCATTCATCAATCAATTACCCTGCAGGCTTCTCTCTGTAGGTTTTGAGGCAGATTTTAGTGATTAAACTAAGTTAAAAATTTTTTTTTGAAGAAATAAGGGACCCAAAAAGAAGGCCTCTTCTGGACCACCCCTTCTGCCTAGGGACGCTAAATAGGCTCATGGAAACTTATCAAACACTTCCCACTGCCTGACCCCCCAGGGGTGCTGAAACTCTGATACTCAGCACGGAACTATAAAATTGTCTGACTCCACCCCCTCCTAAGCCAAGCCTCTGTGTCCCAGGTCTGTTATGTAAATCAGGCTTCCTCAGCAGATTTGCCTCTCCCCTCAGCCCGGCACCACCTCAAGCTGGCTGATTCGCCCCCCAAAGTTGCTAGGGGGTCCAGGCAGCCAAACCCACAGAAAGGAATCCCCTCTCCACACTCTGCCAGAACCTCCCACTCTCAGAGAGTGCTCCCTTTCACCGGGTTACCGGTGAGAGTTGGGCTCCTCCCAGCCCTTTGCCCTTAGGGTAAGGCTTAGCTGTCCACGACCACAATTTCCACCTGGGGAAAAAACTCATGATATTATCCTGAGCGATCCACCTCGCTGTCCAACTCCCTCCAGATCGATATCCCCAAGTTTCTCGCTCTGCAGGCTCCCAGAACAGACCATCCAGGCCGGATCCCGTCCTCAGTCAGCCGTCCTCCGTGAGAGAGATGGTGAGTGCCCACCTAAACTGATGCCATCTTCCTCCTCCTTCTTGAAAGAGAATGTCTTGCTGCTGTTTTAAGCCACTAATCTTGGGTGGTTTGTTTTGCAGTATAGTCCAATGATATATTTGGCCTCAATTGTTGCTTACTCCACACGTCTTCTCCACAGTAGAAGCAATATGTTCTTTTAAAAATGCAAATCTCATCACATCTCACTACCACATGACATCCTTCAAGAACGTCTCACTTTCCTCAAAATGAGGTCTAAACCCCCTAATATGAGTTTGAAGGTTTTTAATAATCCTGTCTCTACTTCTATCAGCAGCCTCAAACTTTTACCTTCATATGAAAAGTCACCTCAACTTCTACCACTTTCCATTACTTACTCTTTTAACCCCTGCTCATCCTTTAAGCCTCACCTTGAATCCATCTATCTTTGGACAGCCTTCACAGACTACCCACCCTGAGATGGAGAGCCCCTGCTTTGGGCTTCTATGGCACTATTGAGTCGTAACTCTCATCTTCTGTATTACAGTAGATTTTTTTACATGTCATTCTTTCCCTGTATGTCATTCACTCATGGGAGAAAGAATTTTGATGGCAATATTTCCTATTCTAGATGAGTGCCTAGGACACAGTAAGTACATAATACATTACTTTTGAATAATGAGCTACCATATAAGTGGTACAGTTAGGACTAAAACCCAAGCAATTTGAATTTTGAGTTTAATAACCCTCTTATATGACAGTGTTCTCCATCCAGGCCAGACTTAACAAGCTGGGTTACAAGAAAACACACACATTTTAAAAACACCATAAAATATGATAAAAACTCAAGACAGTATATTATGAGTACTTGAAAGATATTCATCTGTCCCTGCCATGGACTAAGTCAATGCGGGTAAAGAAAGAATTTAAGTTTTGGAGTCAAATTTGTGGATTTTGCTCTGTCACTCACTACTTATATGGCCTGGTTACTTTTAAAAATTAGTTTGAGTCTTGGTTTCTTCATTTGAAACATGGGGCTAATAATTTCTCACTCAGAGCATTCCTAGGCAGATTAAGATATAAAATGCAAAATAAATTCCTGGCTCAGTGCATGACAAAGAGCAGGTGCTCAAGATATTTGCATCTGCTACCTTTCTTTCTCCTTTTTGGCTGTGGTTAAAAAAAAAAAAGGATTTAGCTCCTCTGTCCTGCTTATTTGTATGTTTTCTTTCCTGAAATCACCTATCTTCAGCCTGCTTCTGCCCAATTTTCATATTTTCACTCAGAGTCAACTTTACATATTTGGCCACAAATATTTGAACTTGCTAATAAAGCAACACATACTACTTTTGGAAGGATGCAAGGTTCTCTGCAAAATGTTCCACCTATTTTACCCTCAATCACTTAACACTCCTCTCTCAACTGCCCATTTGCTTCTATCTTAATAACACTAACCCCTCTGTTCTATTCACTGAAGAATTCTCAAGCTGAATATGGGATTTTGACCTTGAGTATAGACACAATTGTAGGCTTATTATATAAATATTATTGTTGTTTTTACCGTTTTTAGTCATAGGGTTTTTGTTGGCAGTAGTGATGTTATTATTTAAAGAAGCATAGTATTTGAAGTCAAAACACCTGGGCATGATTTCTGGCTCTATGCTCATATATTTCCATTAGGTCAACTTTAATGCTTAATGTTTGAACCTCTGTTTTCCCATCTGCTACAGTGTAGCAGTTTTATATTGTTTATGAATTCCAAAAAGAGACATAGGTTATGTTTGTAACCTGGTCTGCTCCTCTGGGCATGATACCCTTTAATTGATTTAAATTCAAAGGATTTACATTTACTTGATTAAATTAAGATTAGGGCTTTGATTCGACCTTGTCATTAGGGCATGCAGGGTTGAGTCCCACCCCCTTGGTGGGCTATATAAACAGACACTCACAGAGGAAGAAGATACACAGAGGAATAGAGAGCCCTCCAGAGACACAGAAGAGGAGAGAACTTATCAGCTTTGATCCTGTGGCCCGGGAAGAGAGATGAGCCATTTGACTGATAGCTTACAGCTGACCTTGTGAAGAGACCAGAGCAGGTGAGTCTGAAAAGAAATGAGCCCTTCAGCCTACAGCTGAGATTGGAAGAATCTGGGCCCACAGAGTCTTATGAGGGAAGAAGAGGCTGAACCCTCGCAGATGTTGCCTG